>JBAMJR010000226.1:1220000-1232500 GCA_038501785.1 Myoxocephalus aenaeus | reverse complement strand
AACTAGTGACTAGTAACTAGTGACTAGTGACTAGTGGCTAGTAACTAGTGACTAGTGACTAGTGACTAGTAACTAGTAACTAGTAACTAGTAACTAGTAACTAGTGGCTAGTAACTAGTGACTAGTGACTAGTAACTAGTGACTAGTAACTAGTGACTAGTGACTAGTGACTAGTAACTAGTGACTAGTGGCTAGTAACTAGTGACTAGTGACTAGTGACTAGTAACTAGTAACTAGTAACTAGTAACTAGTAACTAGTGACTAGTGGCTAGTAACTAGTAACTAGTGACTAGTGACTAGTGACTAGTAACTAGTGACTAGTGACTAGTGACTAGTAACTAGTGACTAGTGGCTAGTAACTAGTAACTAGTGACTAGTGACTAGTGACTAGTAACTAGTGACTAGTGACTAGTGACTAGTAACTAGTGACTAGTGGCTAGTAACTAGTGACTAGTGACTAGTAACTAGTGACTAGTGACTAGTGACTAGTAACTAGTGACTAGTGACTAGTAACTAGTGACTAGGTTCTTCAGGAACGACACTTGGTTAACTCAAACAATGATCTAAACCTAACTAAGTACTTTATCATGTTTAACTAAACCTAACTAAGTATTTCATCATCTTTATCTTTATGTCATGAGGTTTAACTAAACCTAACTAGTATGTCATGAGGTTTAACTAAACCTAACTAGTATGTCATGATATTTAACTAAACCTAACTAGTATCTCATGAGGTTTAACTAAACCTAACTAAGTATTCTATATTTAACAAAATCTGGCGAGAGGAAATTGACTCGTGCTGCTGGACTTTTGTTGGAAACTTTTTGCACGATATCACACAAACCGTTGTATGAGGAAACGTTGCTTTGTTAACTCCGCCCCCAACAACAGAGAGGGACCAGGCGACCAATGAAAGGAGAGGATTCAATTCAATTCAATTCAGTTTATTTTATACAGCCCAACATCACAAATACAAGTTTGCCTCGGAGGGCTTTACAATCTGTACACATAACATCCCTGTCCCGGGACCTCACATCGGATCAGGAAAAACTCCCCTAAAAAGATAGTAAAAACCCTTTCACAGGGAAAAAAGGGAAGAAACCTGAGGGAGAGCAACAGAGGAGGATCCCTCTCCCCGGATGGACAGAAGCAATAGATGTCATGTGGCCAGAATGAATAGCGTAGTTACAGCACATTCAATGAATATGACAGAAATTATTCATATAATGAGTAGTAGGCATGGTCCATGATCCTGTACTCTCTGACAGAAGCCAATTGAATCCAACAATGAGCTGAATGCAACACTAAGGCTATCATTGCTAACATCCACATGAATATTGAAATCCCCTACAATAATAACCTTATCAGTCTTAAGGACCAAACTTGACAAAAACTCAGAAAATTCAGATATAAATTCGGAGTACAAACCTGGTGCCCGGTATACCACCACAAACAGAATCGGCTGTACTGTTTTCCAGGATGTGGACTGACCAGGCGACCAATGAAAGGAGAGGATGTGGACTTGGACTGACCAGGCGACCAATGAAAGGAGAGGATGTGGACTTGGACTGACCAGGCGACCAATGAAAGGAGAGGATGTGGACTGACCAGGCGACCAATGAAAGGAGAGGATGTGGACTGACCAGGCGACCAATGAAAGGAGGACGAGGAGTGAAGCGTCGTGGTGGGAAGAGAGAGAGAAGGAGAGCGGAAGCAACATTTAAAAGGAACCAGGTAATAATTTTAGATGTCCACCTGGGGAATCCCACGTAACGACTTCCACAGATACGACATTCCCAGCAGCAGCGCCGCCCTCCATCTTGTTTTACCCCCAAACCCTCCAGCCGGGCCGTGATGTCAGACCCAGTATTTCACAGCCAGGAGCGGCGATGACACGGACAATTTGGCCTGTGAGTTCTCTCCAGCCTCGGACATGGTGTTACGATTACACGCTCCACTGCAGGGCCGACATGCCGGTGTGTGTGTGTGTGTGTGTGTGTGTGTGTGTGTGTGTGTGTGTGTGTGTGTGTGTGTGTGTGTGGGACCTTTTAAATAACTTCCATAGAGTACAGCTCTATCCTGCTCTCTCCTCGTAAAACACGATCACACCGTAGATATCCAGAGGTGCAGTGAAGCAGAGGAGAGATTACAGGAAACACTTCCGGTCCAGAACCAACCGCCTCCCACACACGGGCCCGGTGCCGTTCATCACCCAGAACCAACCCCCTGATCCGGAGGGAAACACCAGCAATCATTTCTCTTTTCTCTTTCGGGACTTTTACTGCCAGTTTGAGTTTCATGGCCACAGCAGGTGGAAACCTTACGAGAGGAAACTGAGGAGAACCCAGACCTCCAGAAATCAGACCTCCAGAACCCAGACCTCCAGAACCCAGACCTTCAGAACCCAGACCTCCAGAACCCAGACCTTCAGAAACCAGACCTCCAGAAACCAGACCTCCAGCTGGAGGCCGGAGGAAGGGAACCCAGCAGAGATGGCTGAGATGTCGGATACTGAGTGTGATGAGAGAAACTGTCTTTCTGGATATGAAACTGGAGACGATCTGAAACCATTTATTTATTTATTGGGACACCTGAACTTGCATATGGCTTGATATTGAGTTCTGGACTGATACCAGTGCATTAACAACAATATTATATATTATATTTGTATATCTACCACCAAAAGTTGGTGTAAACTATGTTTAACCTTTACTTTGTTTTAGTCATGGTTATTCGATAAAAACACACAATTCAAACAATGAGAAATAAATTATTGTATTTTAATTAAACTTAACTTAATTAAAAAAATATAGCTTTACTTGGAATAAGTAATTTTAATGTATTATGCAATATGAATTATGCTATGTATTATAAGCTGCTTAGAACTAGTGATAGTCAGTTCCTATTATTAATAATAATAATAATAATAATAATAATAATAATAATAATAATAATAATAATAATAATATCTGTTTTATGTTGCTGGGAAAACATCTCTTGTTAAAACTGGATTTTTCCATCTCTCATCTATAAATACATGTTACAACATTACATCAGAACACATGATGATAGTTTATCGTCGCCCAGTACTGGTTTTTACTGAACGGAGCTTGAACGCATCAGGACACATCAGTATTGAAGACCCGTGTTGTTGTTTCTGCAGCGTAAACGAGCCGATAGATGATGCGATCACGTGATATTGACTCTTCTCATACTGAGCAGCTCTTTGCCCCGGGGTTTGTCTCGCAGGCTGAGGCTGAGCGAGGGAACCCAGCAGAGACAACAACCGGTATATCATTCAGATAAATCACAAAGCACTCTGTCTTCTTCTTAGCTTTAGTTTCCTCATCTTAGAGTATTTTGCTGTGACTGACTGACTCAACAACAACAAGGAGGTGTCCAGCAGGCCGCAGAGTGACTTTGAGACGACCTTGGCTGTCAGCAGGCTGTAAATAAGGAGGAAGCTGCCGGCTGTCATCCTCTCTGAGCTCCTCCTTCACCTCAGACTCTGACAGCAATCATGAATCATAAATCATGAATCATGAATCAGCCTCCGCTGGTCACTTGAGTCTCAATGTGGATCTCAAACACCTTTTTGTTTAGTTTGCTTCTCCTGAACGAGAACTCAGGAGAGAGAGAGAGAGAGAGAGAGAGAGAGAGAGAGAGGGAGAGAGACGTTATAAGATCATCTATCTCTCTATCATTGGAGAGAATGAGGTCTATAGAGGACCAGGACTACATGAGGGCTATAGAGGACCAGGACTACATGAGGTCTATAGAGGACCAGGACTACATGAGGTCTATAGAGGACCAGGACTACATGAGGTCTATAGAGGACCAGGACTACATGAGGTCTATAGAGGACCAGGACTACATGAGGTCTATAGAGGACCAGGACTACATGAGGTCTATAGAGGACCAGGACTACATGAGGTCGACAGAGGACCAGGACTACATGAGGTCTATAGAGGACCAGGACTACATGAGGTCTATAGAGGACCAGGACTAGATGAGGTCTATAGAGGACCAGGACTACATGAGGTCTATAGAGGACCAGGACTACATGAGGTCTATAGAGGACCAGGACTACATTGAGGTCTATAGAGGACCAGGACTACATGAGGTCTATAGAGGACCAGGACTACATGAGGACTATAGAGGACCAGGACTACATGAGGTCTATAGAGGACCAGGACTACATGAGGACTATAGAGGACCAGGACTACATGAGGTCTACAGAGGACCAGGACTACATGAGGTCTATAGAGGACCAGGACTACATGAGGTCTATAGAGGACCAGGACTACATGAGGTCTATAGAGGACCAGGACTACATGAGGTCTATAGAGGACCAGGACTATAATAGACTGGTTCAGGACCAGGTAAAAGACCTCAGCAGTGAAAACCCTCTTCTTCTTGTGCATTTCCACATCATAAGTCCACACATGAGGAAATGAACCCTGTGTTATGAAAGTATACTTCATGAACCCCTCCTGGACTCTACCGTGTCCCTGAACGCCCCATGTCCCTGAACGCCCCCCCGGGGAGCCGCTTGGTCCTCGCCCTCCTCTGCTATTGTTCCAGGCCTCTAAATAACTCAACACCTTCTCCCCCGGCGTTAGAGGCCCAGCGGGACGCCCGGTGGCCCCCGGGGGCCCCGGGTGTGAATTCTCCCAGCGCCGTGGTGGAAGTGTCGCGTCCACGCCGGACGCTTCGGACCCGTCGCGGTGAATTATCCGGCCGCCATACTTCACTCACAGGAATCCGGCAGTGACAGGAGGGAGGGCTTCCTCTCAGGCAGCAAGGTGTGTGAGAGGAGACGGTGCGTTCAGGGGACGTTGTCATCCGGGCCTTGTTTTGGTTGCTGTACAATTTCTCACAGATCTAGAGTTCACTTTCTTATTTTCCTTCTGCATCCATGGGAAGATGTTTAGATCCCTATTAATGTGTCTTCAAAAACAAATGAATGTGAAACCCCAGAAGGAGTCCAGATCCTCTTTAAATACATTTACGAGACGCTTCATTCATCAGGAGGGAAACACCTGCAGGTGCACATTGTGAGGTGCACCTGTCTCCAGTGAGGACTCGATGTCTTTGTCTATAAAACAAAAACAGTCGTACATTTTTATTTTTTAATTGCATCGTCAGTGGCCGATCGTCTCAAAGTCCGCTTAATTGAAAAAAGATTAATTTTTCTATAATAATTATTTGCATTTTTTATTTCCAGTGGGCAAAACGTCAGCTCAGTCTTTGACCTTTGACCTTTGATACGCGCTTTGTGTTCAAAGTAAATCCTCCTTATGCTCTCGTAATGTATATATATTCCAATTATAATGAGCTGTCAGTCAGGATTCATAATGCTCAGCGTACCGTATGAAGTCAAGGAGGCCGTGATGCGTTGGCGACGCGTTGACGCAGTAACAATGTCGCCCAGCGGGGATCAAACACCCGACCCATCAATATTTGGTGATTGATGAGCCGCTAATTAGCTCAGCAGCTCATTTATTTTACACAAGTTGCTCAAACATCTTGGAGCAGATTAACACAGCTGTTCATAGATGAAAGGCACACACACACACACACACACACACACACACACACACACACACACACACACACACACACACACACACACACATACGTCCAATGCCACTGATGAAAACACCAGTGGGTGTAATTTCAGACCGCCGGCCTGATTCTCCTCCCCGCTCTCAGCGTCCCGGTCGGGGAGTCAGCGGCATTTCATGTTTGAAAAGTTTCATTTTTAATGATGGAAATAATGAAAAGATGGAAAACACATGACGGGGGATCCGACCCGTAAACCCCCCGTCCCGTCCCGTCCCGGACCTCGGCCTCGAGGAGACGCTTGATGACTTGGCACGTTGACAGCTCGGCTCAATCAGTGTGTCAGTGTGTGTGTGTGTGTGTGTGTGTGTGTGTCCTACACACAATATACACTCCTACAGTATAGAATGCATAATGTATGTGTGCATCAGATCTATCGTTTCATTATTTTATCCCTGATCAGGATGCATTAAGTATCTGCTCGTCACAGAGTATCTTTTCAGAATAAAACTTTTAGGTTTACTGGTTCGCTTTCGGAAAAAATAAGTCATGGTTCGGGTTCATACAACTCAACGTATCCTCACACGATGATATCTTACAAAAGGTTATTCCTGGTTTTTTTGACACGTGTCATTTCAGCATTTTCAAGCATGCAGTCTTTTCAAAATAAACTTCTGTCTTCACAGGAACTGACTTAACTCCGTGGTTTTGGGTTAAAATGACATCATCATATTTACTTGATTAAGTATGACGTCTGCGGCCTTCTGAGGTGAAAGACAATAAATAAAAATAAACAAAGAGACTTATTCTCATGTTTTAAGGCCTTTGCACATCAATATATGTTTTAAAACTTTAATTTTGTGGAACAAGGCCAATTTTCCTCAGCTTTTACTTTGTGTTTAATGGATATAATTACGTACAAATATAATTATTGTATAACGACACAGAAGACACAGTAATTCTTTGAACCTTGACAAATTAATCTCAAACCAGATCCACTTCCTCTGTTCTTACCTTTCACAGTAAAAGTCCTGGACGTAGACAATAAGCATAGACCGTACAGGAAGTGGACGTAGTCGTCACCCGTTGGTTTGTGAACTGCCGTCTTCACAGGAACCAACTTAACTCCGTGGTTTTGGGTTAAAATGACATCATCATATTTGCTTGATTAAGTATGACGTCTGCGGCCTTCTGAGGAGAAAGACCCGCCCCCTGTGGGAGTTTAAGGTCTTTATATCTTGTGGATTACATGCGCTTTTCTACGATGTCTACGAATTACAGTGCATTCATGTTGCGTCAGTGTGGCTGCGAGTAAAGTACTGAGGTTACGGATCAAAACTAGGGTCAAATAAGTCAACGTTGCCTTGGTGCATCGGTTAGCACAGCGCCTGTGAGCGAGAACGGGTTGAACATGTGTGTGTCGGCTCGGTTCACTTCCCACAGACGGAAACCCGGAGGGAGAACTAACCGAGAGGCGGAAAACAAATGAGCCGAGTGAGATGGAGTTGTAAAGGTCGTCCATCTCTTGACCTCGAGCCGCGGGAGGCCGATGTGCTGCTGACGTGACGGACGAGGATCCCCCTCCGGCGCCGCAGGAGGCGGCTCCGCCTCCCGCTGCAGGGAGGACCAGATTTATGGAGCCGAGGCCCAACGCCTGTTTTCAACTCTGTCACCAATCTGCACTCCGGAGAGGGAGGCATAATCAAAAGAGCAGAGAGAGAGAGAGAGAGAGAGAGAGAGAGAGAGAGAGAGAGAGTTCAAGGATGGAGGATAAAATCTGCTTAATAAAACGTTATCAGACCTTAACGTGTAAATGTGTCACAAATGTGAAAACAATTTAAATGAATCTGACGAGACGCGTTGGTTTGAGGTTTTCCCACACACACACACACACACACACACACACACACACACACACACACACACACACACACACACACACACACACATTTCTTGGTTTATGGACAGCAAGTCTTCCTCCTCCTGTTTCCTCCCGTCTCCCAGCCGGCCCCGCCTCCTGCTGCTTCGTCGTAAACTCGCATGCTAATACGTTTAGCATGCTGCGCGGCCGCGTCACCCCGCCGCTCAAGGTCGCTCAAGGCCGCTCAAGGTCGCTCAAGGCCGCTCAAGGCCGCTCGCTGCTGCCGCGTCGGCTCGGGAAACGCAGCGCTGACATAAAGCTTCTGCGCTGGAAACGACGGGGAAGCCAGCTGGTTTCTGATTTCATGACCGGCTTTTTATTGCAGCGTTTTATTTCATATCTAACGTTGTTTATTCTCTCTCAAATGTCTCGTGACTTCAACTATCTCCCGTGCACGCATTCATTTATACATACGAGCGTTTACTATCGTTCACGAGAAAGAATGATGTTTTCATTCTCCCACAATGCAACAGACAACATGAATACGTTTTGCCATAAATCACATTGTTAGACCTTCGTGTCTTTGCATTCACTGCTATCTACTATTCAGAGATAGAAAACTAAATATGGCGGTTCAACAAGTGACCAGCGAACACAGTCACAGACCTGCTAGACCCAATAAATACCAATTGATATCAATAAATACCAATATATACCTATATATATACCAATATATACCAATATATTGGTATAAATACCAATAAATACCAATAGATACCAATAAATACCAATATATACCAATACATACCAATAGATACCAATAAATACCAATATATACCAATAAATACCAATAGATACCAATAAATACCAATAGATACCAATGAATACAATGAATACCAATATATACCAATAAATACCAATAGATACCAATAAATACCAATATATACCACTAAATACCAATAGATACCAATACATACCAATATATACCAATACATACCAATAGATACCAATAAATACCAATATATACCAATAAATACCAATATATACCAATACATACCAATAGATACCAATAAATACCAATATATACCAATAAATACCAATAGATACCAGCTTTAACACATAAAGCATAGACTTCTATACAACCAAAGGAGTCACCCCCTGGTGGTCAGGAGAGAGAATGCAGTTTTAACACATGAAGCATAGACTTCTATACAACCAAAGGAGTCGCCCCCTGGTGGTCAGGAGAGAGAATGCAGCTTTAACACATGAAGCATATACTTCTATACAACCAGAGGAGCCGCCCCCTGGTGGTCAGGAGAGAGAATGCAGCTTTAAGACATACAACACACAAGCTACTATTATGTTTTAAACTGGAAAGTCAGCAGAGTGTGTCTACTAGTATGTATATATATATTTATATATAATTATAATTTTGTAAGTGTAAGTGCTTCTTTCTCACTTCCCTTTCAACACACTGAAGGCTAACTTCTGCTTCTTTGAGGTTTAGAAGCCAGCCAAAGAGATTTTCTGCCTCCGGAGCAGCAAAAGATTTGGGCTAAAGTTCCGATCGGCCGCATAAATGAAATTCAATCTGCTGCATACATTCATGCACATGCCAGCTGGAGGACTCAGGGACAGTCGGGCGGACAAATAGACTTCCAGTAAACCGAACTCCCCCGATGAAAGCCTCAGAGAATAAATCTCATAGAATATATAACGCGTATTCTCTGGAGGGCAATCAAAAAGATTGGGCCCCCTCCATCTCCCTCGTTTCTTTCTTCTTATCGTTTCCTCGCCAAAAACCTCGCTGGATGCCGAACCGCCATAGATCAAATCCCGCGTGACTCTGGGAAAACGGTTCAGTGCCAGATTCGCCCCGTCTCTCTCCGGCGAATGATGATCTGATCAGGTTTTGGGTTTGGGTTTGAAACCCGTGCATAACTTGCTCCATGTGGCGTGTGTGAAAGTGACCCGTGTGTGTGTGTGTGTGTGTGTGTGTGTGTGTAGGCTCACAGTGAGGGCTGTGCACCGATGCCAAATGTTTCTTCGGAAACTCTGTATTTTCCATCTCGCTTTATCCCGTTTATCTTCTCCCGCTGTAGCCGTCCACAGGAGTGAGGATCAAAGTGAGAGGTGTTTTATTCTCGACATGCTTTTACTTTGTTGTATCTGCAAAGAATTCCTGGAGAACAAGATTTTTAACATCGGACAGCTTGTTCATTATCAAAATCCATTTAACCAGCGGGTTTTCTCAGTATTTATATTTTAAATCTTTATACCTGATGGTTTTCCAAAGCATGTCTTAGAGATTTATAAAAATGTAAAATTAAATTATATTTTTTTTAAACCAAAGAGCCGTATTCTCATGTGTTAAGGCCTTTGCACGTCAATATATGTTTTAAAACTTTAATATTTCTCAGCTTTTCCTTTGTGTTTAATGGATATACGTTGTAATTACGTAAAAATATAATTATTGTACAACGACACAGAAGTCCTGCAAACATTCTTAATTCTTTGAACCTTGACGAATGAATCCCAGACCAGATCCACTTCCTCTGGTCTTACCTTTCACAGTAAAAGTCCTGGACGTAGACAATACGCATAGACCGTACACAGGAAGTGGACGTAGTTATTGTGACGTCACCCGTTGGTTTGTGGACTGCCGTCGCCATCTTGAATTTTTATGCAACCGATGAACAGGAAGTGACCATATCTGGACTGAGGAGGAGTGATGTAGAGACCTGTCAATCACCTTGTAGCCCCGCCCTAAAGCTGCTTTATGGTCTGTTTGACTCTAAATGACCATAATTTACTAAATGAACATCATGCTGTATTGAAGAAGACTTGAAACTAGAGATTGAGACATAAACTCATGTTTACAATGTTTACTGAGGGAATACATCAAGAGAGAAGTAGAGTCATTTATATAGACTTCTATACAACCAGAGGAGTCGCCCCCTGGTGGTCAGGAGAGAGAATGCAGCTTTAACGCATGAAGCATATACTTCTATACAACCAGGGGAGTCGCCCCCTGGTGGTCAGGAGAGAGAATGCAGCTTTAACACACAAAGCATAGACTTCTATACAATCTGACTTATTTTTGTTTTACCTGGATATGATATTACAGCATCATTTGTGGATTAATAGCTTTCTAGCAGCAAGGTGGGACTTTTCAGACACGATAAAAAACGTTTTGTATACATACGTTACACACGCAAGAAATTTGGTTTGGTGATTGATGTGTGACAATAAGCATAATGCAATATTAAATTCTATTTAAAAATAGAAAATATGAAAATGTACCATAATATATGATCAACAAACAAACACTACAATCAAAAGCCCGTTTAAAATTGTAGTAGAGTTGTATGTAAGATCTCAAGCAGGCACACAGAAAGATGCTAACCTGCTTTTACTTGTCGGATACGTTTCTTCCTTTTGACAGTTGACCTGCAGCAGGAAGCTCCCTGTCTGCGCTGCGCAGAAGAAGAGTAAAACAAGCTCAAAGAAGAGAAAGGACTCTCGTGAGGGGACTCAGCGTCTCCTCTCCATCCATCAACCTTCACCTCCGGAGTTCATCACAGGGAGAGCCGTGGCCCGGTGGGGTCACAGATATACGGCCCGGCATCCAGAGGCTTCCTCCTCTGACAGAAGCTTCTCACGGGCCGGAGGAGGAGAGGAGGGGTCGCTCTCTGGAGCCCCGCGGCCAGGAGAAGCTTTCACCTGGTCATGTACGCCGCTATGCTTATGGCTTTATGAACATATTAATAAATGCATGGTTTATTAGATCTGGTGGTTTCGATGGTTGCACTGCATGTGTCCTCTGGGTGCTGTGGCTTCCTCCCACATGTAGGGAGTTGCTGCCTTTAAAAATAACAAGAAGAAGGCTTGACAATATTTCTAAGAAATGACGTTGTATGTACATTTTAAATCTAATTTGAAACCCTAGATTTTAAATACATCTGGCACAGAAGCCTCTACCTTCTCTATGTTAGACAGATTTACATCGTAATCTTTTAACTGGGCTCGTAACCCAAGAGCAGAAACACATATTTGGCATTTCTTATCCACATGTTTACACACAACATCAATACATATTTAAAAAGGCACTTAGACCATGCATTGTATTAGAGTTTAAAAGTATTGAATTCATTAGATTTTACGTGTTTATGTGTTTATGGGCCGAGCCGCAACACGCTGCGCGCTTAACGGCTGAGCGCTCCGGAAAGCACCGTTATTTGGAAAAATGACACAAACTAATAAAAATAAACGAGTTTATTTGGCGTGACGTTCCCGAACGCGGAGCGGACGGCTCAGCTCGGCGCCTCGTGTTGCTCAAACGAGGAGTTCTGCCTGCTGATCGGTGCGGAACAATACACAACAGCAAAAGACATCATTTTAAAACAAAATAATGTGAAAATGTAGTATAAAATATGACAAGAGTACCGTAAAAGTCGGGTTACACGCCGCTACTAACTTCGGTCAGTGTCCCCGTTAGCTCCCCGCTGTAGCCAGCTGGCGCTCATGCTAGTTCCCCCGCTAACTTCCGCTAGCTCTCCGCTAGCTCCCCGACAACCACCGAAGGTAGCAGGACCAGCCCCGGCTTGGGCAGAGGGGACGCGGGCAGTAGCAGCAGCAGCGGGGAGCTAGTAGCAGCGCTAGCTAGCGCTGCTCCTAGCTTGCTACAGCGGGACACTGACCGGAGGTAGGAGCGGCTTGTAACCCGACTTTTACGGTACGTCAAGGCAAGTATGTTATTTAGGAGCAATGATAGCATTAATTTAAACGTTACGTTTGCACCTTAGAAACTAAATCAAGTGTTTCTTTTCTCCAAACTCGTTCTGTGTACACGCCGTGAAGAGAACGAGGTCACGAGGTCACGACAGCAGCCACAACGCAAACAACTTTCCTCGCCGGTCATCTGAGACTCCGGCGACATTCGAGCCGAGAGCAGAACTCCTTGCTCTCCGGTCGGGAGGAGCTGCATGTGCAATAATATATTATGTATGTGCATCAAGTGGAGAAAACAGCTGAAGCTGTAGACCTTTTTCATTCATAATAAAAACTGTGCTAC
>JBAMJR010000226.1:1192500-1215000 GCA_038501785.1 Myoxocephalus aenaeus | reverse complement strand
GATTCAATAATTGGAGCAAAACGGAGAAGCTGACAGGTCGTCTCTGACGCCGTGGTTCCACTGAGCTCACGATGTCTATGTCAGGAATCCCGCCGGCCCGAGCCAAGGCCGTAAAAGCCAAAGCTGGAGTTCAGATGTTAAAGCCATCAGCTGCGAGCGTGCACGTGAACGAGCGCACGTGCACGCTCGGTAAACGAGCTCCATCGTCTTCATTCAACCCCGCGTGATGAAGAAGACGGGATGAGCTTTCTCTCAACGCCGTCAGACTCCCCAGCTCGGAGGTGCTGAGCTGCAGCCAGCCAGCCGGGACGGTGTTGCTTTTATTGGTCCTGGTTTCAACATTTCTGCCGTGGAGGTGGATTCAGCTTGAGGAGCTCACAACATCGACTCAACGGCAACATTTCTTTCCGGAAAAACATCGTCCCTGTTGTTCTGAACAGCTGCAGAGCTCACTGTGAACGAGGGACGTCACAAGAACCGATACTTCGGCACCGAGTCAGAGATAAAGTTCTGTTGAAAATGTGGCACTTGTTTTTCTACAGTACCGTATAGATGGAGTGGATCAGGACTGGAGACTGAAACATATGGGGCGAAGAATTTGAGGCCCATCATCAGGGATTAGAGATTAGAGATGACTTTAGCTACTTTAGCTACTTTAGCTAATTCAGCTAATTCAGATAATTCAGATACTTCAGTTACTTTAGTTACTTTAGCTACTACAGCTACTTTAGCTACTTCAGCTACTTTAGATACTTCAGCTACTACAGCTACTTAAGCTACTTCAGCTACTTTAGCTACTTCAGCTACTACAGCTACTTCAGCTACTACAGCTACTTCAGCTACTTTAGCTAATTTAGCTACTTCAGTTGCTTTAGCTACTTCAGCTCCTTTAGCTCCTTTAGCTACTTCAGTTCCTTTAGCTACTTCAGTTCCTTTAGCTACTTCAGCTACTTTAGCTACTTCAGCTACTTCAGCTCCTTTAGCTACTTCAGCTTCTTTAGCTACTTCAGCTGCTTTAGCTACTTCAGCTACACTGTCCCAGTGTCGTGTAAAAAAGCTGATAAACTCACATACTCGCTGATAACCGATCCAACATTTTAAGCTGTAAGAGGCTGACTTCAGATCCTGTTATTGGAAGAGCTTCAGTAAGAAGCTCTGTGAAACCAACCGTCCTCAACTACAGAAAACAACTCACTCGACATAAAGGAGATGTTTTTTAACGTGGAGTAGATCAATTTAAAGATGCATCTGTTTGGGAAGTCTGTGAATTTACACATGCGCGTCAGTTTAATCATGAGGAGCTAATGACTTCTATCACGTCTTCCGTGGGTCAGAACTTTGGGTCTCGTGACAGAGCGGCTGCATTAAGAGTGGAATAGTCAGGATATGTGGTATCAGGGAGGAGCTAACGAACACAAAAACACACTAATTGCTAAATTGTGCCGCAGGTATGAGTCCTAAAACCCGACTGAGTCAGCATTTCTTCACGTCCGGTTCCCTCGTCTCGAAGTCCGTGGGTTTTAACTGTAGTCTACAATAAGAAATACCTCAGTAAATACTCCTCTCGTGTTTGTTTATTCAGTCATGTGACCGAGCGGCGCCGTTGGTTTACGGCTTCACGTCATAAATCATAAAAGTCTTGCTGAACAAAGTATTGTAATTTGTTTGTTTGCCACAGAGATTATTTTATGCGATAATAAAAAAATCCAATTTGGCTTTTTGTGGGGGGAACTAATGCGACGCTAACTTCCTGTTGTCTCCCCTGCAACTCTTTACCCCTCTCATACTTGTTATGCATGTAAAACATGTAAAAGATTTACACATTTACAAACGACATTTGCAAGAATGTAACAAATGTAGTTTTAAAGATTTGTTGTTTGCTCCAAAAAGTCTTTAAAATGCAGATTTTGAATTAAAGGTGAAGCTAGTAAAATGTGTGCAGACTCCTCAGTGGACTCGGCTGCTTCAGGCCGGGTCACTTTGCCCTTCAGAGTCGTTGACCCAAGATCAAATTCAGACACGTGGCCCCCTCTGATATCCACGCTTCACGTCGTTCACCTTTGACCCCCCTCGGCCTCTCGAGGTCAGACGGACCACACACCGTGGGCAGCAGGTGAGCGTGAACCGCGGAATCTCATAACTTTTTTTATTTTATTTTTACAAGTCTGGAGGCAGGTGGCGCTAAAGAGGCGGAGAGTTATTTCCAGCGCCTGTCGAGATGAAACCTGCAAACCTGCGTTCTCTCTGGCTCTGCCGTTACGTTATCTCATTGTTTGGAAAAAGTCTGCTCCTTTTGTTTTTATGTATTCATGTATTCATGTATTTTAACGTGTTGTGTTGTACAGTGTTTGCTGTTCAATTGTACTGATAATATTAGGCCTTTAAATTGTAATAACCGGCCTTCTCGAGCTAACTCTGGCACATTTACAATGTTGATTAATGTCCGTGGTAAATAAATACAAATACTAAATTATAATGAAATACAAACTGAGGCCCAAAATAAAAAGCCTGAAAACGTGCATTTCGCTACCGAGTTAATGTTTTCCATGAGAACGCGGCAGCGAACGGGGGCCGTGTTTACGGGGGCCGTGTTTACGGGGGCCGTGTTTACGGGGGCCGTGTTTACGGGGGCCGTGTTTACGGACGCAGCGAGACGGTTCTCGAGTCTCCGCTGGACAAGGCGGGTGATTCACGGCCGCTGCCCGCTGCGCCCCGGGTACAAGCCCTAAATTATCTGAAAGGGGGCGGAAAGAGACCCCCGTCGGACTAAAAAATTAAGGAGGAAAAAACTTTTCAATGTGAATTATTCACGGGACACGACTCCAGGGCCTCAGACGTCCCTTTACAGCCCCCCTCCCCCTCTCTCTGTCGCAGAACCGTCCGCTACACGCTGTTCGATTCCCGCCGCCTCGCTGGTTTTATTATCGCTCCTGAGATGTCAGCACAGACTTCTCTTTGTCACCTCCCAGAAGTTGCTCTGAATTCATCGTCATGTCTGTGGAGGCGTTCGCTCACGACATTTGCTCCTCGCAGAAGTCTGGCGGGGGAAGGGTGAGAGCGGCCATTTGGCAAAGCCATCATGGAGCACTTTATACGCGTCTGACCTTCACGTGTCTACATGCAGTAAATATAACCCCCTTTTGTGGATGAGCGCTGACGTCCAGAGGGAGGAACGGGGGAGAGGAGAGCGTGAGAGACGGAAACAGAGAGACGTTTAGCTGGGAAACTTTTTTGTGCAAAAAGAAAAATTCATCTTAAACCCCCCCCAAAAAAACTGTGTCGGGGCGTTTTCTGTCTTTTTTTCTTGCTCCTGTCACATTTTTCCTTTATTTCTACTCCAATATAAAAGTCCTGGAAAGAACACTGTCATGACTGGAAGTAGAGGGAACTCAAACATGTCTTTTGTGCAGAATAACACAGTTATTCATAAATCATAAATCATAAATCATAAAAAAAGAAAGAAATGCAAGTTAAATTAAAAAAAAAATTCAATAATGGAAACTATATAGACAACATGTCCACAAGTGTTACCAATGTTTGAGAAAAATGGATGCTCCATGTACCTATATATATATATATATATATATATATATATATATATATATATATATATATATATATATATATAAGTTTTACAGAATTGTTGGACTCAGACGAGTGAGTCGTGACGTCATAGTTGCGTTGAGGAGCTCAGAATTAAATGTTTTTTACAGAATCTGGTTAAAGCAAACGGTTTATTTAGGGGGCGAAACTTTCAATGAGACATGTCGAATAAAATGTTTTGGATGAAAAGTGATTTGGCTGCTTTTTCTAGCGGAAGCGTCCGTCACACAGGATGTGTTCAAGGAAGAAATGATTCATTTAAAACCCTAAATGGATCATTCATCATCATCATCATCATCATCATCATCATCATCATCATCATCATCATCATCAAGCCTTGAACAAAGCTGGCAAACTATTTCGCCTCTCGTCACTACAGATTGTAAACAATTCTGAATTATTATTGGGCAACATCTTCTGAGCCTGGTGACGATGGTCGGATGCCTGGCGCTCAATAAAGTAAGAAATAACAACAATAAACGTATTAAAATAGATAGGAAATACCGATGAATCATTTTGTGAATTGTTTTTATGTAGTTACAATATTTATTAAAATTAAATAATCCTTAACCCTTCAATACATTTGTTTTCTTTGACTTGCCCCTAAACTTATAAAGAAATAAATAAATTAATTCCATCTCTTACAGACAGATGATGACACATTTCTCGGCAAAACGATGTAAATTGTAAAGGAACTTGTTTCTGTCTTTCACACGTTTGTGTGACGGGTTCTCAAACCCTTTGACCTTTGACCTTTGAGCACGTCTGGGTGTCGCTGGACGTTTAAACGCACAGACTGACAGACGTCAACGAGAACGTTAAATCATTCAAAGTCGCTGAAAGCTGTCGGGGAGGAGGGACGCTTTAAACGAGCGCTGGCTTCCTGCTGCTGATCGCTGGAACTTTTCATGTCAACATTTCGGAGGATTCTTTGGCATTTTCTGGACATTTGTCGTGAAGACGTGACACATATTTGAGCCTCGCGGTCTCAAATCACTCGGATCAGCCGAAAATAAACTGTAGATGTTCAATATTCAGAGAATTTTAGGACTTTTCTAGACCTGAAAAGCTTCAATGTTGTTGTTTTTTACTTTTTAATCCAACATGGATGACAAATCCGATTCATTTATTTCATTGTTAAAAAAACTAATATTCCAGTCAAACTAATGTCCGTCGTCAGCATGTGTTCCTCACTTGACATCATGTGCTGCCACGTTTGATTCAGGGTCCAAATTGACTAAATCAGTCACTTCCAAACACTGGGTGGGTTGCAGGAGATTAAGAAATTAGCAGAATTTCATACTTAGTCGTTTCGTGAACATTTATATCTGCAGTTCCTCTTTGAGCCACGAGAGGGAGCCTGAGTGATCATATTGTTCTAATAATTGTAGTCGACTTACACATTATTTAATATGAAAGTCGAGCGCACATTTTGTTTAACTGATGAGAAGAAAACAAGCTTTTAAGTTTGCTTGATCTCATTTATTAAGTATTTAACATGTGGATATCTTTTAAAAAACACATGCAAAAAAATAAAAGTGATTTATCCAACCTATATCTTTTCTAAATGGCTGGTTTACCGATTCAAGATAATATACGGTGATGTGGAAATGGTTTTTAATATGGTCGGGAACGTTTATTTAATGCAATACTTTGTCCTTTAAAAAAAGTGGGTCCCCAGAAAAAGAAAAAAGTTTGCGAATCTTTTTAAAAGTGCTTTAAAATAATGAGCAAAATTGACAATGAGTCTAGAATATTGTACTTTGCAATGTAACCTGATTTATGTTTTGAGCTTCTGATACTCGAGCGCACTTTCCCCGTTTGTGGAACGTAAGATTCTCTATTTATTTATTACAAACCGTGTAAGATTTGGGTTTCAGTTCCTTTAAATGAGCCCCATTGTGTCAAATAGAGTCCGGTGGCCATTAAATCCTCTGTGTGTGTGTGTGTGTGTGTGTGTGTGTGTGTGTGTGTGTGTGTGTGTGTGTGTGTGTGTGTGTGTGTCTAGACTGGACAGATAAGGTTACACAGTGAATCTGTGACTGAAGAGCTGGTGGATGGATTGCTATAAATTGACTTGGCCGCTGACATGTGCTCTCTTTGAGGTCTCCGTTTCGCAGCATAAACGCTCCGTCAGTCAGCGCGGACAGTTCACCGTAAATGGAGCAGATCCCGGTTTAATCCGTCCCCAGACGCAGCGCCACTTACACCAGATCCTGTGCGCGGGGGAAAGGCCCCTGGACCTCTGTGGTACAGGTTGTTGCTCACTATATTTATCTGATAAACACTTAGCTGCCTCACTACGGACGCATGTGGTGAGAGAAATAATCCAACTGGTTTAACCTCCGTTTTACAGATTTAAGATATCTGTGCTTTGTTGGAAATACTCAATCCCAGTTATGTTAAATCCCCCTGGATAGGACAAAAAAATATGTGAAATAATGTGAAATAATGTGGAAGACAGCAACACAATCTGCTACACACAGACACTCATTTTGAAATGATAGAATTTTGCTGAATTTCCACACATAAGTGCTTTTGGGTTAAGGTAAATTGTTTCACTTAAGTTTTGGAGAGTGTAGTGAAACGTAAGAAAACTTAATGCAGTTTCTCCAGTGGAGAAAACAAAGCAGGGCCCTATAGAGTGTCCTTCCAGTGGAGAAAACACAATGCAGGGCCCTATAGAGTGTCCTTCCAGTGGAGAAAACACAATGAATGGCCCTATAGAGTGTCCTTCTAGTGGATAAAACGCAATGCAGGGCCCTATAGAGTGTCCTTCCAGTGGAGAAAACACAATGCAGGGCCCTATAGAGTGTCCTTCCAGTGGAGAAAACACAATTCATGGCGCTATAGGGTGTCCTTTCAGTGGAGAAAACAATGCAGGGCCCTATAGAGTGTCCTTCTAGTGGAGAAAACACAATGCAGGGCGCTATAAGGCGTCCTTCCAGTGGAGAAAACGCAATGCAGGGCCCTATAGAGTGTCCTTCTAGTGGAGAAAACACAATGCAGGGCGCTATAAGGCGTCCTTCCAGTGGAGAAAACAAAAGGCAGGGCCCTATAGAGTGTCCATCCAGTGGAGAAAACAATGCAGGGCGCTAAAGTGCTATAGTGTCCTTCCAGCGGAGACAACACAATGCAGGGCCCTATAGAGTGTCCTTCCAGTGGAGAAAACACAATGCAGGGCACTATAAGGTGTCCTTCCAGTGGAGAAAACAATGCAGGGCGCTATAGTGTCCTTCCAGTGGAGAAAACACAACGCAGGGCCCTATAGAGTGTCCATCCAGTGGAGAAAACACAATGCAGGACCCTATAGGGTGCCCCTCCAGTGGAGAAAACACAGTCTGCCTGACCCTCCATTCTATAACATGTAATGCAGGGCCCTATAGGGCTCACTTCCAGTGGAGAAAACACAATGGAGTGCCATATCTGCTACCCTATAAGCAAGAAAACGTCCCATGTGCTGGTGCCCTTTTTAAACATGTCCGCCCCGGCCCCTCAGACTGCCTGAGGCCCCCACTGCAAAGAGCCTTCGGTGGGCTTCATAGCAGCGACCACTCCACCTGCCGTTCTTTGGCCCATGAACTGGACGGGAGACGTTTGTCTCACACTAGCGCCAGTGTGTCCTCCTTTAATGTGTAAAGAGAGACACATTTCACGTCACACGTAGATTCATCTGCAAAAGCGGCTTCTCTTTGTTGGTGGAGATCAGCGGAGGAGAGAGGTGAGGTCTGGGACCCTCTGCACCCAACTCCTCGCCTCTGAACCCTGTGTCCCCCTAAATTTAGTTTGGGTATTTGGGGCAACTACCCCCCCCCCCCCCTGACCTCCCCCTCTGCTGGCATTTAGGCTCAATTCATCTTTGTCAGGCCGTCGGGGCGCAGACATCTCATGGGGAGACGTAACCGTTCTGATAAGCTGTGAACAATGTCGTTACACGTTAATGATCCCGTCCGGAAAACATGATGTATAAATACGGCAAATATGCACCCAACAAACACACACACACACACACACACACACACACACACACACACACACACACACACACACACACACACACACAAACATTTGCCAGTGAACAAATGCTGCCACTGCAACTGTTTGGGGAAAACTATTAAAGATATTCCAACAACGTATTCTCACTGTGAATCTGCAGCTTATGAATGAATGTCAATTTATTTCTCAGGAGACACATATCACACATCACACACACAATGCGCACACTTTAGGACGCGGTTGCTAATAAAGAGTCTGTGGCAAGTAACTCGTCATATATTAGATGCTTTTTGTTGTGGGTAAGATGACATTGGATATAATATATCTGGTTGTTTTCATCTTTTTTTTTTTAATGATGGGTGTCATTTTTTTAGTTTTCTTGCTGTCAAAAAGAATGTATTTTCAACTCTACAAGGTTTGAATTAAACACCAGCAACATCATCACGTTGTGTCAGGAAGTGAGGAACAAGATAAGATAAAATAAAATAATCCTTTATTAGTCCCACATTGCAGGATTACAGCAGCAAGAGACACATAGTAAAATAAAATAAAAAACAAATAATATAAATCAACAGTAAAACAGTAATAAAACAGTAACGAATCTACAATAGCACTTTTATATGTACAGACAGAATAAATAAAAAAAGTATTTACAAGGATATATATTGCAACATCTGATGGAAGTAAAAAAAGTAATGTCTATCACTGTAAAGGTACTATAAAGTACTCGTATTGGTACTCGGTATATCGGCGAGTACTCACATGTAAGTACTTGTACTTGGTGGTGTTGGTGCATGCTGGGATTTTTTTTACGATCCTGTCTCACTTTCCGCCTAATTTGTGTCCATTTATAGACACACAAAAAAGAAAAGAAGGAGAAATGGAACTTTTAGGAAGTTGTCATCGCTCATTAATCTTGTTCACACACATGCTGGGTTATTTCTTTACGTGTTTTCAGACAGAGAGACTGAGATATGCGAGATGTGTTATCAGATCGATAAAGAGATGACGTCAGGTCAAACCCAAAATGTTTTCAGGAGCAAAGCTTAATCTGCAAGTATATATTTAAAATAAAACACTTTGATTCTTGAGTTCTTCGTGTTTTTTTTTTCATACATTTTCCGCCTTATTAAACGTCTTGGAACCCAAAACTCAAAAGTAAAAAAAAAAAAGAGAAGATATTCGGGAGGTGCAGGAGTGATGAAGGCCCATTCATCATCTCCTCCGCTTCTGGAAACTTCTTCACATGCGTGTGCTGCACCAACACGGCGCTCTGAGAGCTGACGGTCGAGCAGCGACACGGGTTCTGTGCATGAGCAGAGTGTGTTCACACCCTCTGTCCACTCCCACGAGGCTGTGTGTGTGTGTGTGTGTGTGTGTGTGTGTGTGTGTGTGTGTGTGTGTGTGTGTGTGTGTGTGTGTGTGTGTGTGTGTGTGTGTGTGTGTGTGTGTGTCTGGGTTTATTTGGCCAGCTGTTTGGAGGGAAAGCCTGATCCCATGTGACCTTGTGTTTCTCCAGCTGCTCTCGGATCAGAACAACCAGCTCTCTCTGCCAGGACCGACCCGGACTTTCCTTTTTTTAGGATTGTTATCGTTGGTGGCGGTACCGGAGAAAGGAACCCTTTTTTTAAAGGAAAAGAGGTTGACTAGAACGAGTAAACGCTGGTCTATACGGTGATATAATATTATAATATAATAATAATATTAAACCCGGCTGGAGCTCTGATGCGTTCATGGGAACTTGTTCCTGAACCGACTAACTGGCAAAACCAGACACACTGAGTCATCACGAGTCCTCTGGCCTGAAGATGAAAGAGAGAAGATGAGTCTCAAAGCTTAACGTTAGAAGGTGAATTATGGAGATGTTTTAAATACATAAAGCCAGTAAACAAACTGTACATATTGCTGTCTTGCTGCTAATAAGCAGCATTTTAACGGTGGAGTTTAGTGCAGATTGAGAAGCCTGTTACTGTAGTGTGTGTCCTGGTTTATAATTAATAACAGTAGTCAGTAGTAATGAGTAAGGAGCACAAATGACTTTGACTTAAATAGAGAAAAAATTAGTTTTGAACGTCAACAAATGTTTTTGCTAATGCCATTTATATATATATATATATATTTATTTTTTTTCTGAAAAATTAAAAACTTCCACACAGACAATAAAGCAAACAGTCTTGAAATTAATTTGCTGTCAGACTTTATTATCGGAGCAACGATTAAACTTTGAGATAGTTAACTTCATTTAAACTTCCTGAGAACAGACTGCAGTCAATCAAACATTATAATATAAAATTAATGTATTAGAAATACTGTCTTATCTGGGAAAAATCATTTTAGTCTGAACATTTTGGATAAACTTATACGGGGAGACACAACGGGTGAATAAATAAAAATATGGATGAAGCCAGATTCAAAATTATTGTTTCATGTTGATGACGTATCACTCCATAAATCAGAAAATACTGTCAACAGGGAGAAAAAAGTCATGTTTTTATTAATAAATGTATATACATGAGGTTATGAATGCGTTGTGAACAAACCCCTCTCCATAAACCCTCAGAATATATGTAGGAATGAAAGAGTGAAGTTATATAAATGAGGTTATGAATGTGTGAACAAACTCATGAGAGAAAACGTCCTTTAAAGAGAAGTTTAGTTATATTACACCATGATGAAGACTCTACAGGTGAAGAGGGTCAACACATGAACTCATAGATATCACCATGAAACTTCACCACTTCATCACTGACACTAAGAGGAGAATTTATTGTATTACAAGTGTTATGATGTGTTGTGTTTAAATATGCAAATGATGCATTATCTAATGCTAACTTAAGAGAAATCTACAGACACAAAGTAGTACAATAAACACTCAAATGTGTATTTTGGATGTTTTCTTTGCACTTGTAATGGAAGAAAATCAGCCTCAAATGTCTAAATTGCATTAAAAAAATTATGTTTTTGTCTTAAACGTATCTTCAGCTAAAAAATTATAAAATAAAAAGGTTACTCTTGGTAGTATTTGTGACAAACATCCTCCATGTTGTTTACCGTCGTCTTCGAGGCGACAGAGTTACAGGAACTGAAGACCAGAGAGAGGAGAGCGGATCAGAGAGGTGGTGAAACCTGTCGGCTTCACACACACACACACACACACTGTACACACACACACTGTACACACATTCCCCTCCTGCGTATAAACACACACATTCTTGTACACACATGCACACACAAAGCCAGTTGTAATGAGAACATTATCATACATCAGCCATGTCTCACAGGAGCTATTTATAGTGTCGCTCACCACGAGTAAAGACTTTGATCTGAGCGTGTGTGTGTGTGTGTGTGTGTGTGTGTGTGTGTGTGTGTGTGTGTGTGTGTGTGTGTGTGTTCACTAATTAAAATGGCAGGAGAGCCATGACTATCAACAGCCAGGTGCTGGATGTCGGGTGGAATTTGGCGCATGACCGTGATGAACTGGGACGTCGTACGAACCGGCAGGTTCCTCGAACGCACCACTTTGTTCCCAAAAGACATTAACGCACATATTAATGTGTTAAATATATATTTAAATATAAATATGTTCACATGTATTTCATTCTTGTTACGTGCAACTTTTACAGATGGTGTAAATGTCTCATTATTATTATAGTGTCTATATTATATTAATATAGTGATATTGTGTGTTGGATCAATTCTTTATTTAAAATTGTGTGATTTTTATAAATGTTTTGTTCCGGCAGAATAAACACATTTATATTTGAGCTATAATCTAGATATTAACTTTTCCATATTTATGAATGTAATTTATTCAAAAAGGTGTAGATATAATAAAAAATAAATGAAAGTAGAAATATTCAATATGATATAAGTAATTTAAACATTTCTATATTTCTTTATTTTAATGTCTTAATTGAACAGAAATTAGGGAAATGTGTACCATATTACCAAACCAAATAAAACAAATGTATAGGGTCATATTTGTAATATATTTATATACAAATTGAAAGTTGTGAGTTGCATATTTTTTTTTTTAAATGCTTAAGTAATAATACATGGTTTAATTTATTAAGAGGTTATGTGTACATATATATTTTCAGATTTAAAAATAAAATACACATCATCTGCTTTTTGTAAATTTGACCATAAGACCAAACCAAATAAAACAAACTTAAAGTGTCATATTTGTAATAAATGTATTTTTGTTTAAATAGAAGAAGAAAAAAAGACATATACATATATTTAATAGGAATTTACATCTGTAAATATATTAGGGAAGGTTGAGATAATTCCCATTTACTCATGTATTTACTATAATCAGATGAAAAAAAATGTCTTCTCCGAGGTAATTCCCATTACAGTTAATAAACAGGTCATTTGTCAGGCGGGGAGACGGACAGACAGCTAGTGCTCGACATTTCCAGTAATCCCTCGTCTTGTTTACAGATGTCTCTCTCTCCGCCGCTCTAAGTCGTGATGTTTAAAAGTGTCCGGACGGCCTTTCCAGAGCTTTCAACTGCCGCGGAGGCTTCCAGCTCAGCTGGTCGCACATGTCTGTCAGCACCGCTATTACCATCCCCTCTGTGTGTGTGTGTGTGTGTGTGTGTGTGTGTGTGTGTGTGTGTGTGTGTGTGTGTGTGTGTGTGTGTGTGTCGGCGGGTGGGGGGCCTGTGACCTTGAAACTAACGCTGAACATTATACTCAACACCTTCCCACATGCACATACACACATGCACAAACGTTAGCTAACTCATATTCTCAGCCGGAGGCTATTGACCCTTTTACTCTGCTTTACATTGCCAACACATGTTCCAATCGTTGCAATCGGTGTGTGTGTGTGTGTGTGTGTGTGTGTGTGTGTGTGTGTGTGTGTGTGTGTGTGTGTGTGTGTGTGTGTGTGTGCAGTTTTTCTGAATTAGCTTTATTTTAGCAAAGCGTCAGGAAGCCCAGGTCCGCTCAGCGTGCAGCTGATTTGTCAGAACGAGGATAACTGGGAAGCTCTCGGGAGTTTTGCAGTTCAGATTTCACGAAAGTAAAGTTGAACAGGTTATTTAAAGAAGTTTATGCATGAAGTTATTAACTTTATGTTGGTCAAGAAGAAAAGAGCTTCTGCTCGGGCATATCGATGGACTGCTCCTCTGAGCTCATCGCTCTCTGGGGTTTTGTCTGTCGCCATCTTTGTTTTTGTCTGTCGCCATCTTTGTTTTTGCCGTAGCCATCATAGCTTTTGGAAATCGACATTTGGGGGTTTTAGCCATCAGGATTTATGGGTTTTGTCTGTCGCCGTCTTTGTTTTTGTCTGTCTGTCGCCATCTTTGTTTTTTGTCTGTTGCCATCTTTGTTTTTGTCTGTCGTCATCTTGTTTTTTGTCTGCCTGTCGCCATCTTGTTTTTTGTCTGTCTGTCTGTCGCCATCTTAGTTTTTTGTCTGTTGCCATCTTTGTTTTTTGTCTGTTGCCATCTTTGTTTTTGTCTGTCGCCATCTTCTTTTTTGTCTGCCTGTCTGTCGCCATCTTAGTTTTTTGTCTGTTGCCATCTTTGTTTTTGTTTGTCGCCATCTTTGTTTTTGTCGTAGCCATCATAGTTTTGGGAAATCAACATTTTTGTTTTTTAGCGATCAGGATTTTTGTTTTGTCTGTCGCCATCTTTGTTTTGTCTGTCGCCATCTTGGTTTTTGTCTGTCGCCATCTTGGTTTTTGTCGTAGCCATCATAGTTATTGGAAATCAAAATTTTAGTTTTTTAGCCTTCAGGATCTTGATTTTTGTCTGTCTGTCGCCATCTTGGTTTTTGTCTGTCGCCATCTTGTTTCCATCTTGTTTTTTGCAGCCATAAGTGCAACAGAACACAAAATGAGACATTTTCCAAAATGTTACAATTAACTTTCATGAAGTGAAAACAACAAACATCTCCAGACCGGACAACGCCCTCGTGCTGACCTTAGATCAGTAGTGTCATTTTCTCATCGACTTCCATACAATCTGACTTCTTCTTGCAAACCGAAGGAGTCGCCCCCTGGTGGACATTAGAGAGAATGCAGGTTTACGGCACATTGGCTTCACTTTTCTGACCCGGATGTTGCTGCCTGGTACTTCACTGCACTACTTGAAGCTAGTTTGATCCCATCTGGTCATTTAGCAGTAAGAGAAGCACATTCAAGTTTTTCAGGACATGGTTTTACAATATAAATTAGTGGACTGGACAAAGCTCTCATATGCACTTCAGATGCCAAATAAACAGTGATAGTCTTTCATTATTTCTACATTATTTCCGTTGACGGCAGCGAGCAGAAGGTGACTAACGTCCCAAAAACGTGAACCCCCCCCCCCCCCAGTCTACTTCACACACATTCACACAGGCCTGGTGTTTTGGAGACGTTTCCGACGCCGACGTGTTTCCCCTCGAGGGAAAAGCGTTTGAGCTGAAGTGGCGCGGTGCTAAAGTGAAGAGGCTCAGCGGCCATGACAATGTGCTAATGCTACAATGGCTCTCTAACGAGCGGCAGCCAGCGCTAATTTCCCTGTTTGACAAAAGGACTCTGTGATCCTTGGCTGCGAGAGGTTTGGTGCTCTAGCAGGTGTGTGTGTGAGTGTGTGTGTGTGTGAGTGTGTGTGAGTGAGAGTGTGTGTGAGTGAGAGAGAGAGAGGGACGAAACCCTCTTCCTGCAACATGTGTGTCCAGCTTACGTGCATCTGTCCGCGTGTTTGAATGAACTCGTATGGAAGCGTGTTAGTTCACCTGCACGCAGGCGATAGCGGAGGTCACGGGGTCGGCGGCGGCCCGCTGGGGGTCACCGGCCGCGGGTCACAGAGCAGACAGGTTGAGCGACAGATCGTTCACATCTCCCAGCATGCTCGGTGTGTTTTCGGCACAGGAAGTGCTCGCATGTTGCTGACCGCTCGCAGCGAGAGAAAAACGCCCGATGAAGACGAGCTGTCAGAGTCGACCCGTCACGCACAGCTGCAGCTCACCGGTGGGCGAAGAGAGAGAGACGGGAAGAACACGCTCAAAAATCACTCTTGTGATAATGAAGATTACTAAAAGTCAGGCGTAAAAACATAACCACGCTTCAATTTTATGTCGTGTGGCTTTTACCTACTCAAATCTAGAGTAAAGGTTTTTCAGTAAAGGTTTAAGTGTCAGCATCAAAATATACTTTAAGTAAAACATTTGAAAGTCGTTATGCAAAATGACAATTTTTGTATTCATATAAAATATGAGGAGACGAGGAGAGACGATGGTCGTGGGTGTGCTGTGCCCTGCGCTGCTGCCGCAGGTGGTCTATAACCATCCTATAGCCCTCAGTGTCGTCCTGGTCCTCTATAGACCTCATGTAGTCCTGGTCCTCTATAGCCCTCATGTAGTCCTGGTCCTCTATAGACCTCAGTGTAGTTCTGGTCCTCTATAGACCTCAGTGTATTCCTGGTCCTCTATAGACCTCATGTAGTCCTGGTCCTCTATAGACCTCATGTAGTCCTGGTCCTCTATAGACCTCAGTGTATTCCTGGTCCTCTATAGACCTCAGTGTAGTTCTGGTCCTCTATAGACCTCAGTGTAGTTCTGGTCCTCTATAGACCACAGTGTATTCCTGGTCCTCTATAGACCTCAGTGTAGTTCTGGTCCTCTATAGACCTCATGTAGTCCTGGTCCTCTATAGACCTCAGTGTAGTTCTGGTCCTCTATAGACCTCAGTGTAGTTCTGGTCCTCTATAGACCTCATGTAGTCCTGGTCCTCTATAGACCTCAGTGTAGTTCTGGTCCTCTATAGACCTCATGTAGTCCTGGTCCTCTATAGACCTCAGTGTAGTTCTGGTCCTCTATAGACCTCAGTGTAGTTCTGGTCCTCTATAGACCTCATGTAGTCCTGGTCCTCTATAGACCTCAGTGTAGTTCTGGTCCTCTATAGACCTCAGTGTAGTTCTGGTCCTCTATAGACCTCAGTGTAGTTCTGGTCCTCTATAGACCACAGTGTATTCCTGGTCCTCTATAGACCTCAGTGTAGTTCTGGTCCTCTATAGACCTCATGTAGTCCTGGTCCTCTATAGACCTCAGTGTAGTTCTGGTCCTCTATAGACCTCAGTGTAGTTCTGGTCCTCTATAGACCTCATGTAGTCCTGGTCCTCTATAGACCTCAGTGTAGTTCTGGTCCTCTATAGACCTCAGTGTAGTTCTGGTCCTCTATAGACCTCAGTGTAGTTCTGGTCCTCTATAGACCTCATGTAGTCCTGGTCCTCTATAGACCTCAGTGTATTCCTGGTCCTCTATAGACCTCAGTGTAGTTCTGGTCCTCTATAGACCTCATGTAGTCCTGGTCCTCTATAGACCTCATGTATTCCTGGTCCTCTATAGACCTCAGTGTAGTTCTGGTCCTCTATAGACCTCATGTAGTCCTGGTCCTCTATAGACCTCAGTGTAGTTCTGGTCCTCTATAGACCTCAGTGTAGTTCTGGTCCTCTATAGACCTCATGTAGTCCTGGTCCTCTATAGACCTCAGTGTATTCCTGGTCCTCTATAGACCTCAGTGTAGTTCTGGTCCTCTATAGACCTCAGTGTAGTTCTGGTCCTCTATAGACCTCAGTGTAGTTCTGGTCCTCTATAGACCTCATGTAGTCCTGGTCCTCTATAGACCTCATGTAGTCCTGGTCCTCTATAGACCTCAGTGTATTCCTGGTCCTCTATAGACCTCAGTGTAGTTCTGGTCCTCTATAGACCTCCATCAGTAAACAGACCACAAGAGAGAAGATGGTCTGGTTCTAGAGAGTTCTTCTTAAAGATCCTCATCGGAGCCACCGGGTCAGGTTCTGGTGAAACCAGATGACATCATGCAGGTTCACCAGAACCTCCTTCAGCTCACAGCAGAGACCAGTCCACTGTGGACTAGACCCAGATCCAGCAGAGCAATATTATAATAATAATAATATGAATGTGTCATGATCTCTGTCTGTAACTCTGCATTGAGGACAGAAACATATATATTTTGGAACTGTTTAATATACAGATTTTTGTTTAAATTATCCGGCAAATGTGTTATGATTTTCTTTATAAATGTGCAAATGTTGGCACACCCCTTGTGACCTTTGACCCCTTTCTCATGACTGTGACATAACTCTGGCTTTTTGACGTTCACATTGACGAGACAGCCACGTCACTTTTAATTTAAATTTGACCACAAACGTGCAGGAAGACCCACAAAGTGACTCCATCGTCGCTCTCTGGACTCGGCCCCCTTTCACCTTTTTGGCCCTCTTTGGCCTTATTTAGCCCTTTTTGGCCCTTTTTGGCCCTCTTTGTCCCCCTCTGCCGTCCATATTTCACCTGGCAACACACTGGCATCAGTTTCCATGCCCTCCGTCCCGCGGACACCCAGTGACCACTAAGTGGGTGTTTGAGTGTCTCGAGGACTTGTGAGACTAATGACCGAGTCGCACACCTGCCCGCCGCGTTCATTCACGATGACAAAAAAACACCGGGAGAGATTTCAACATTTGCTTAGTTGGCTCTTCACCATTTGCTCCGCGGCTCCGAGCATGTGTCCGGCGCTCACGCCATCTGTTCCTCGCACGTTATTTCCATCGCGGCCACCTTGTAAGCCTCGAGCGTGCTGAGACGGTGGAGATTCGACTCGGAGCGGGACGGGACAAGCTGGTGAAGTGGGACACTTTGTATCTCCGGGGGGGGATCGTGGGATCGTCTGCATCGGGTTCAGCTTCCTCTCGTTGCTTAAGTTAGTGCCTTTGGAGGCCGGGCTTTAAATATCTCATACGCCGCATGTGAATGTAAATACTTTGGAATGCAGCTTACATTTGGTGGTTGGTAATGCGGCATAATTATAAATCTAGATGGGATTAGATTAGATGACCATAGTTGCATTATCATAGTTTGACAGATAGATCTTGATTTTTCCATTTCTCAGGATGGAATTGCCCAAACTGCCACTGTACTGTACAACAAAATAATCATCTTAAAATAGAAAAAAAGTTGATTTTGTCAACCGTCAATTACACATAAATCCTTGTTGGACGCCATTTGTTCATGGCAAGTGTGAACAATTACGGCAGGAAATCAACCTTTTTTCCCCACAGCCAGACGTCTTGGCTTATAGGAAACTTACAGGTGAAATGAAAGGTGGCTCAGTTCCATGTAGAGTCCCATTAAAGTACCAGAACCTCCCCAAAGTGGAATACAGACATTATTAATTTGATTAAAAACACCGGTGAAATGTCAAAATGTCAAAAAAAAGGTCCATAACTCTCAGATATGCTTTTGAGTATTGTTTCAAAGACGCAGCGTGAAGCCTTTAGAGGAATCTGTTGGCAGGAAGGGAATGTAATATGTTGTGTTTTCCACTTTAGTCATTTATATATCTACATACTGAAGGGCCGCCATGTTTCTACGGTGGCCCGGAAGGAACAAACCAAACACGATCTCTGGAGACGGACTTTCTTTATTGTTTTTTGCGTGTTTTTGCGTCGGCCATCTTGGTTCTCCTACACGCTTACCACGCAGGAGAAGTTTCAGTTAGTTGCAATCTTCAACCTCACCCCGAGATGGCGCAAGATCCAACACACTGGCCCTTTAAGACAAACAAAGCCCAGAAAAAGAAAGTAAGGAAGGTTTAATTTGTTTAAAACACCAGAGCTGTAGACCTTTCCCTCCCTTTTCTATTCTTTATAACTAGCCATGTTCATGTTTAGAGGGTTTTATCTGCATCTCTTTGCCCCACAGTGCATCTCCCTACCAGCTCAGAGTCAACAGAACTGAAACATTAAATGATGTATTGGGTCAAAAAAGTTCCCACCGTGATGATGAAAGATATTGTTTCCCCCCGATTGTGAATAAATCTCAGTTAAACGTTTGATCAAACGTGCACTTGTGTGTAATTCTGCAGCTGGTTGGCTGTTTGATATGAAACCTCCGTCAGATATTAAAAGCCTGACGGACGAAATCCGACAACGCGAGTGTGCGCAAATCGATTTGTATGTATCTTAAAACAAATTGTCTCATTTTCACACTGCTATCGGATGGCCGGCTGTGATCTGCCAGCGCCGCGTAACGGCTGGTGTGGATTTGAAATTAGGCCACAGCTGTCCCGGAGAACCTTATCGTGCCTCCATATTCGTGTTTCTCGCAGAACGGGATAACCTTTCCGTCCCTCGAGGGGTCCAGGACAGAAAGGCTGGGACCATCTGACACCACATCACCCGGGTGGAATTCGGGGAATGGCGCTGTCCCTCCACCGTGACCCCCCCACTCCACCACCCTCCACCAGGGAGGTGTCATCTCCGAATTGTGTTTATTTGTTGGCACCCTGTCGTGAAAACCTTCCCATCAACTGCATGTTAATCTTGACAGTAAATTATCCCCGGTCGTAATAATCGTTGTCTTCGAGGCATCCTTTCCTCTCCTTCTGGCATTTCCCCTCCTCTGATATTTACTTCGGTCGTCTTTTCGCTGCCGCCGTGCACTTAGACCTCCGAGTCGCAAATACATAGGCGTAAACAAGGCATCGGTTCGTGACATGCGGTGGGGAAGCCATCTTCTGTTTCACACCGGGGGCGAAATTTATGAGCTCAGCACTCAGCATCATCTACTGCTGAGATGGGCATAGTTTCAGAGAAAGAGGAGGAGATAGAGATGTAGAGGAGAAGAATATGTGGAAAACTTAACAGCTTTGTCAGCCGAGTTAATAAAACATCTGAGTGGTGATATACTTCCCAGTGTTCCAACTGATTGACGTTTGTCTAATGTAACTGGTTGTGCTGGTTGGTTCAAACATCGCCCTTTAATGTAAAAGTCAACTGGAATAAATGTCCAGGTGATAATGCCTGGACTGATCGGTGTAAATATTAAAGTTAGTAAGTGTTTTTTGTTTTTGTTTTTTTAAATTAGCTTTTGTTACACAGCTGCTGATTTATTAATGTATTATTATGACGGGGTACCACACCCAAAACTATTTTTTTTAAAGAAATATGATGTAATTTTCTTATTCAAACATATTTATCTAAACAAGGCCATTCAAATTACATTTGACAGTTAGAATCTGTGGATTGCGCAACAGGAAAGAGAGAGTTACAGACATTATTATTATTATTATGAGGCGCTCAGCGGTCACTGACACAATAGAAACTCGGTCAGAGTTCATCATTAAAAGAGACACAAATATAAACAAAAAACACTTCTGTATTTCTATTGTATTTACATTTTCCACTCATGTAAATAGACTTCATATCTTTTATTGGATTTATGACTCCTCAGTTATTGTACGATTCTGCAAACCAGGAATACGTTGAATGTCGATACTTTTGCATTCGGTAAGCGCAATCTGTGTCGCTAAATATATGTTGAAAGTTACGTGGTGTAACAGCGAATAAAACAAACAATAAAGTACACTGATAGGGAAAGGCTGGACGGGTCAAACAAACACAAGACTTTACTCAGGAGAACGCTGTTCATGTCCCGTATGAAACAGAAAGCCAACATAACTTTACTCTTGTTATATAATGTTGACTCGCTTGATACGTCACATAAGAAAGTCCACAAAGCGTTTTTTCTAATTGTGTATGATAGTTACATTGTTACGTTAGGTTGTTAAGTTGTCAAGTTTTAATGTTATGTTTCGTTGTTACATTATGTGGATATGTTACATTGTTACGTTTCGTTGTTACATTATGTGGATATGTTACATTGTTACGTTTCGTTGTTACATTATGTGGATATGTTACATTGTTGCGTTTCATTGTTACATTATGTGGATATGTTACATTGTTACGTTTCATTGTTAGATTATGTGGATATGTTACATTGTTACGTTTCGTTGTTACATTATGTGGATATGTTACATTGTTACGTTTCGTTGTTACATTATGTGGATATGTTACATTGTTGCGTTTCATTGTTACATTATGTGGATATGTTACATTGTTACGTTTCATTGTTACATTATGTGGATATGTTACATTGTTACGTTTCGTTGTTACATTATGTGGATATGTTACATTGTTACGTTTCATTGTTACATTATGTGGATATGTTACATTGTTACGTTTCGTTGTTACGTTTCGTTGTTACATTTTATTGTTACATTATGTGGTTACGTTGTTACGTTATGCTGTTACGTTGTTTACATTTAATTGTTACGTTTTATTGTTACGTTTTATTGTTACATTATGTGGTTACGTTGTTACGTTATGTTGTGTATGTTTCATTATTACGTTTTATTGTTACGTTGTATTGTTACGTTTCATTGTTACGTTTTATTGTTACATTATGTGGTTACGTTGTTACATTACGTTGTTACGTTATGTGGTTACGTTGCGTTGTTGGGGTTAGCTGCTACCTTTTTTTATGTTGCGATATTACGTAAAGTTGTTAAATCGTTGTTGCGTCACACTGTTACGTTATTATTTTAACACAATCTACGATCTATTTTCTAACATCAACAAAGCAGTTTTGTTGCCTAAACTTAACCATTCGTTTCACAACGTTAATCACGTCTGATATGAAGCGTATTCCTGAAACATGTTTTTCATTCAGAAACGTTGTCATTCAACGTTCAATCCCCCCCAAAAAATCTGCCGACCGGCTTGCTTTACTGCATCCCCGATCTCGACCGCTCACACAGCAGCTAATAGAAACACTGATGCCACATTAACGACAATAATCCGAGCCTTGTGTTTTTCCAACATATGTGAGTCTTGAAGCCACAGAACGCCTTCAGAGAAAGATGGACTCACCACCATCCATCACCGCGTTTGTTTACTTGGTGATGAGATCAATATTTGGTCGGAGAGCCTGGTGGAAAGTTGGACGTCCCGACTGAGCGTGGAGCCACATTGACAGCTCATGGAAAGAGTCGCTTGAGCGAATGGCTGAAGCTCAGCGACTGACTGTATTCTGTGCCGGATGGATCGGTCGACTCCAAAAACAACCCGCGCTTCGTTGCGTCAAAGCGAAACCCACTCCCGCTAATTCAAATCCCAAATGTCAGCCAAGGGGGTCACTCTGGTTCCCTTCTCTCACCTCTCGGAGCCCGGACACGTAAAACCAAAAGGCTATCAAGCTGCCGACCGGCGAGCCGGAAACGCACGGTTTTGGAGACGGGAGGCGGTTCAGAGGGCAAAAATAACAAAGGCAACCATCACGGCCGTAAATTGCGCTGCAGACACATCAAGCTGTCCGCGCACTCCTCAGGTCGAGTGTCAGCTGGTTTGGGAATGAAAACACTTAACCCCACCGTGGCTTAAAAGGTCATAACTCATAACTCTGCTCCCTGACACGAGTTACTGCCTCTCGTTAGGGCTGGACATCCCCGTCTCTCACCTTCCTCCTCCCTCCCTCCCTGCTCTCCCATGTGGGTAACCAGTAGATGTATCCATTGCCCGCATCTCTGAACAAGATACCCTGACCCAACCTACCAAAAATGTGCCACAAGTGTGCGGTGAGAGGAAGTGAAAGCAGTCACACGCGCTTTATTTTTACAAACCCGGACACACGACGCTCTCATGCGATGCGGGTGGTTAATCTCGCATGTACGTTTTATATTCTGTTTTATATTCTGTTCGAGAAGGGGAATAAGGCGAGCCCTCCCACCCCGCCGATTGATGGCACTCTGCCCGGCGGATAGTGGTCCTTAACCCTCTCAACGCGCCCACGCTGCCAGAATCCAGCATGCAGCCTCATCTCACATCGCTTTGATTTATCTGAGGGCTAAACATAACCCTCGCCGTCGCCCCGCTCCTTCTGAAATACAGAGGGCCTGAATCAACACGGACTCTGGCGGTCGTGTTGATGAATGAAGGATTTATGCCGCTTCATTGATTGTAATTCGGGGGGAAATAAATGTGCGGCGGTGTAATCGAACCGTGGGAGTCGGAGCGGAAAGATTTATCGTGCGTTAGCCGGATA
>JBAMJR010000226.1:1165000-1190000 GCA_038501785.1 Myoxocephalus aenaeus | reverse complement strand
TCCAATACCGGCCAAGTCAGAGGTGTTATTAGATGAGGATGGAAAGATTAGTGTGTGTGTGTGTGTGTGTGTGTGTGTGTGTGTGTGTGTGTGTGTGTGTGTGTGTGTGTGTGTGTGTGTGTGTGTGTGTGTGTGTGTGTGTGTGTGTGTGTGCGCGTGTGCATGCGTATGTATGGGAGTGTGTGTTTTGATAGCATTAGTCTGATAGGATTAGTCAGAGGCCACAGGGTTGTGTGTGTGTGTGTGTGTGTGTGTGTGTGTGTGTGTGTGTGTGTGTGGTTGGGCCCTCAAGTCAGGAAAATGTTGTTTTACGAGGAACATATTTGTCATATTTGACATGTGAGGCGCTCTAACAGGTTTGTTGTAAACGCCTTCGCTCTCATAAACAAAGACAAGCTCCACGTTGTGTGTTTATTAAAGTTGTCGTGTGTTTGAAGTGTCGCTGTAACGCTGCACAAAGAGAGGACCTTGAAGAAGTGTTTCTTTCACTCTTTAGGGGTGAAGTGAATCCCCGTCAGTGTTGGACCTCACATGTCCTGCAGCCTTGTTCCAAAGCATGAAAGCATGAAAGCGTGTGGAGGCAGAATAAAAGACACCGGCGGCCATTTTGTTTTTCTTCCAGCGTTTAATTTGCACGTCAATAATTTTTTCACGAACAGTTGTTTTTGTCACAAAGAAGACGAATATTACGCCGCAAAAATAGCAAGGTCAGAATTTTTTCCAGTCAACTGAGGCGTCAACAAATCACGTTGTTACCTTTCACAATAAAAGCCCGAGCCATATCGCCAGCGTAACAGCTGATTCACTACTTTCACTAAAAGGAAACTATTTTACTGTAACTCACACTACACAACACTTTATCTCCAGATTATCTCCAGAAAAGTTCCGCAATTGTCGCAAAACTGAATAGTTTTGATGCATCAAAAAAGCATTATTATATTTTTTAGTGGAACAAGGTTGTGATTAAAGACTTCAACTCAATTCAGAAAACTTTACTCAACCTCGACAAAGGCAGCGGCGCCCAAATCCAATCTATCCGTTTTTCGTCCTTTCAAAATAAAAGCCCCCAGACATATAATATCACCAGGCGAGTTTTTTTAATTTCCGGGGCCGTTTATTTGTCACGCCCTCGGTTTAATGGTTTCGCCCATTAGCTGCAAAACCATGCAGACCTTCTGGCTGAAGATGTTTTTCCTCCCAGCTGGTTGATGGAGGCCATGTTTTCACTGCTGGGATTAATGGGAGTGTCTGTGGTTTTCTGCAAGACCTATACAGGAAGTGGCCTTAGTCTCTTAGTCACCCATTGGCTTGTGGACGGATGTTTGGAAGCCTTGTTTTCTTCAACATGGACCCACTCTGGACTTCTCCGTCTTCTCCTTCCAACCTTTACAATAGGACACGCCCACTGATGACATCACGGTTCCTACTTCAGCTCAAGGACAACCTGCTGGTTTTCTGAGCTTCTGAACCAATTTCAGGTCAAAGAACACAACCTGTTTTAGTTTTTTTTTCTTGTGGAAAGACAGATGAGTGATGGTGGTCGTTTCTCTCTCCTCCAACGTGTCGTCTAGATCTCCTCGTCTGTCTGACATGAAAGGAACGACTTTCTCTCAAAGCTCTGCAGATTAGCCAGATGTCAGAAGGCTGTTTGGACTGATGTTGGTCGGCTGATTGGTTGTGTGTGCGTGTGCGTGTGCGTGTGTGTGTGTGTGTGTGTGTGTGTGTGTGTGTGTGTGTGTGTGTTACTGGCAGGAGGGCCAGTTATTGACAGAGGGATTACGCCGAGCTCGGGAGTTCAAGCCTCCGCGCTGACAGACAACTCGCCCCAGAGAGTCAACACACACTCTGGAGACACACGCTCCGCCCGCGGCCTCACCTGACCCTGTGTGTGTGTGTGTGTGTGTGTGTGTGTGTGTGTGTGTGTGTGTGTGTGTGTGTGTGTGTGTGTGTGTGTGTGTGTGTGTGTGTGTGTGTGTGTGTGTGTTTTCATCTCGGTGATGACTGGGCAGCGCTTTGTCAAATTTATCAATCTCGCTTTATTCTGCTGTAGTACCTGTATTTTATAATATATATATATATAAGATGTAATATTTAGGCCTTTCATAATAAAAAATAAATGATATATGTGATTATATATTTTACTAGCATTAGGAAGTGTGTGTCGTAATAAGCATGTATTTTTCACTTGATTTCACATTTATTTATGATGCATCGTCTAGAAAGTCCCTATATATCTCACTGAAATGTTACTTGTTTGGTGTTTTTTCTTCTATTAAGTGTCATGAGTAATTTGACAAATACATTGTGTAATATTTTGAGTTTTTGCAGTATAAACATGCACAAAAGTGTGTTTTCTGGCTTCCAAGGCAGATTTCTGCATGGAATAGTCGCTCCAATTTGAATCTTTACCCATGAGGAGGTTAAAATGCATTACTGTCACTATAATAAGATCTTTTAGAAAAACCACAGAAAGTGAACTTCTGCACTCAATATATATATATATATATATATATATATATATATATATATATATATATATATATATATATATATATATAAAATAAAACTGTGTACACCACAGCAATATATCCATTATATGAGTTAATAAGGAATATGGAGCAATACTTCACGAAGAAACAAAATACTGCAATGTTTATCCCCGAAATGGAATGACAGCTCACTATTCTTTCTGGGTGGTCTGTGGTGTGTGTGTGTGTGTGTGTGTGTGTGTGTGTGTGTGTGTGTGTGTGTGTGTGTGTGTGTGTGTGTGTGCGTGTGTGTGTGTGTGTGTGTGTGTGTGTGTGTGTGTGTGTGTGTGTGGGTTGACAGGCTCTATGTTTTCCTCTCAGCTATTTTTCATCCCTCGTTCTTTTCCCCCACAGAAACTCTTTAAAGGGAACGGCCGCATTACGCAGGTCGTGTTCGATTCCTCCATCCTGACACGTCACACAGAATCCTCTCTCTCTCTCTCTCTCTCTCTCTCTCTCTCTCTCTTTCTCCTCCTCTCCTCTGGATGTCGTGACAGAGTTTTAACGCAGTTCAAGTCGCTTGAAATCTCTGAAATTCAACGTGATGATTCTTCGTCTTTTGATGGAATCCAATCAAAATGTCGGGATACACACTTAAGTCGTCTAATTGATATTTTACTAGCATGTAATAATTCAAATTTCCCAGAAAATCTGGTTATTTTGCACTAAAGTTCTTAAATAAATCTGAAAATACTCTAATAATTAATTTGTCAAGTATTTAATTCACACAGGAGAAAATGTGTTTTTGTCATTTAGACTTTTTTTACGTGTCGACTTCCGCTCGTCACGTGAATTCAGTCTTTTCAAAATAAACTTCCGTCTCCACAGACGCTCAGTTATGTTCGTGTAGTAGTTTGGGAATCGATGAACCGACAGCCTCCTGCTGAGGGATCTCTGTCTGTTGGTCCCGCCCACCTCCCACCCGCCCGTCAGGTGTGATGTACCGGTTTTATTCGTCCTCTTAGCGTGGCTAAAGTTCTTTCTTAGCATATCAACGAACTATGGCGCGTATATTGTTATCCAGATATGAAACTCCCTGCATCACATCGTCTATCTGGCTTTGTAACGGTAAGGTGTTATGAGGTCATTATTCCTCATTAGACTTCAGTTCCCGGATTATTTGGGACAATGATCGTTGACCTGAGGTCCCCGCAGCCTCATGGTTTAAAACATTACAACATAAAAATGTTTTAATGCTTTGTGAACGTCAGCTGCACAGGAAAAGTAGGGCCTCACAATATTGTCTTTGAATTTATAGTTAGTAAAATCAATCAACCAATAATCAATAAAATTACAGGTATGCTTTTATTTTGGATGGGGAGTCGTGACGAAGAATGTTATATATATATTTTCGACTACACCTTGAATAGGGAAGGTAGCGCCGTAGTAGCACTTTAGTAGCACTTAGATGTCACTTACTGATACACTTTGTAGTTTAACTTTAGTGAAGAAACTGTACTTTCTTGATTCTTGTTGTTCTGAGTTTGTACTCATGGTGGAATTGCACTTATTGTAAGTCGCTTTGGATAAAAGCGTCAGCTAAATGTAATGTAATGTAATGTAATATATATATATATATATATATTTTAAATGTTTGATGTTAATAGTCCATGTAAATAATTTGTGTAGATAGTAAAGTGCATATCTTTGTGTATATACATAAACAAAGTAAAACATATATAGCATTTATAAAAAAAAAATCTCCTCTAGTAGGACCGAGTCCCCGTGTTGTTGGGTCTCCTCTTGGAGGACCAGGTCTCCTCTAGGAGGACCGGGTCCCCGTGCTGTTGGGTCTCCTCTAGTAGGACCGAGTCCCCGTGTTGTTGGGTCTCCTCTAGGAGGACCAGGTCCCCGTGCTGTTGGGTCTCCTCTAGGTGGACCAGGTCTCCTCTAGGAGGACCGGGTCCCCGTGCTGTTGGGTCTCCTCTAGTAGGACCGAGTCCCCGTGTTGTTGGGTCTCCTCTAGGAGGACCGGGTCCCCATGCTGTTGGGTCTCCTCTTGGAGGACCAGGTCCCTGTGTTGTTGGGTCTCCTCTAGGTGGACCAGGTCTCCTCTAGTAGGACCGGGTCCCCATGCTGTTGGGTCTCCTCTAGGAGGACCAGGTCCCCGTGCTGTTGGGTCTCCTCTAGGTGGACCAGGTCTCCTCTAGGAGGACCGGGTCCCCATGCTGTTGGGTCTCCTCTTGGAGGACCAGGTCCCTGTGTTGTTGGGTCTCCTCTAGGAGGACCAGGTCCCCGTGCTGTTGGGTCTCCTCTAGGTGGACCAGGTCTCCTCTAGGAGGATCGGGTCCCCGTGCTGTTGGGTCTCCTCTAGGAGGACCAGGTCCCTGTGTTGTTGGGTCTCCTCTAGGTGGACCAGGTCACCTCTAGGAGGATCAGGTCCCCGTGCTGTTGGGTCTCCTCTAGGAGGACCAGGTCCCTGTGCTGTTGGGTCTCCTCTAGGAGGATCAGGTCCCTGTGTTGTTGGGTCTCCTCTAGGAGGACCAGGTCCCCGTGCTGTTGGGTCTCCTCTAGGTGGACCAGGTCTCCTCTAGGAGGATCGGGTCCCCATGTTGTTGGGTCTCCTCTAGGAGGACCAGGTCTCCTCTAGGAGGATCGGGTCCCCGTGTTGTTGGGTCTCCTCTAGGAGGACCAGGTCCCCGTGCTGTTGGGTCTCCTCTAGGAGGATCGGGTCCCTGTGCTGTTGGGTCTCCTCTAGGTGGACCAGGTCACCTCTAGGAGGATCGGGTCCCCGTGCTGTTGGGTCTCCTCTAGGCGGACCGGGTCCCACATGCACCTGGAGCTGCACCTCCATACCTCCCATCACCACGGAGCCGTCCCATCACGGACTCGTCCCTAATAAGCAACCCCCCGCCGGCGGCCCGAGGCCTCGTTGACCTCGTGACCTCTGGGTGTCGGACCTCCTCCACACGGAGGCCAGACTTCACAGACATTCCTCACGTTGCTTCTCATTTGGTCTGATTATTGCTGGCTTCCTCCCTGACACCTTGATCCAGCGCTAGACCAAACAGGTCTACGGGATGGACCCCGGTCGTGTCTGTGCAGAGGCCCTGCAGGCTGCTGGGGGTCAACACAGTGGATGGACCCCCAGACCTCTGAAAGCAGTAATTGGCTGTGTGTTTGGGTTTCTGTTCAACTACCAGCAACACTTCAGTCTGCAGAGACACAAACATCGGATCTTTGTCGACAGGTGGGCTTTTGGGCTTTTGGGCTTTTGGGGTCTTTTTTTACGTTCAAAGACAACAATACAAAGTGATCATTTATTATATCCGACATGAATTGACTTTAAATGTTCTCTTTTTTCAACCTACTCTGGCACACATACATTCATATACGACTTTGTTTGTCCCTTGAAGCCTTTTAAAAGCCGACCAGTGCTGGAAAACTACCAACGTGGTTTTATAGTGTGTTGTTCACATTGTGTGGTCACTTTTTTTAACTAAACCTAACAAACTATTGTAGCATTTTGGGTTCAGTTTTGTTTCAATTTAAAGTCGCTTTAAGCCCAACCGTGACATTGTGTTACTAAATATAACAAAGTAGCTTTGTATCGTTTGTTTGTTGTTTCATTTTGTTACAATTTACAACTTTCACCAAACTGTAACTTTAAACTGTGAATGTAATACACGAGAAAACACGATGGGTTGGAAACGTAATAAAGAATGAAGTTTAGTTGTATGGGATTTTTTTTTACTTTGAACCATTTGCTATTGAGAACATTTTATTTGTCCCATGAAACGTGAACAAAACCACAATGATGAAAAAAGAGCCTCCCAGTGTGTAAAGTACTTTAGAGTACTGTACTTCAATCTAGAGGTACTTCACTTCCATTTATACTTTATACTTTTACCTCCAAGGAAAGTATCATACTTTTGAATCTGCTGCATTTATTAATTTAAGAATCTGATATAAAATACAATAAATACATACATTATGATGTAATATTATAGATAAATTAACAAGCCATCATAAATACTCATTTAGCATTTATTGCTCAAACATTACGTATGAACCAGCTGTGAGCTGAACTCAAATGTGTTTGCATTAACACACAAATGTAAGAATTTAAGTAACGAAGAATTCAATCCCCAATATGTCGGCCATCTTGGTTTTCAGGTCTGTTCTCAAATAGAGAAATTCAGAGTCAACTAACACTCATATACGATCGGTTAGTTTATTAAATGGACACATCTGTAAAACTGAGTTTCTCCACAAAGAATCACACAAAAGGACTATTTTAAATTAAAAAAAATATTTTAGGCTGAAGTGATAATCGCTCAGAGGAAGAAGCTCAGAAGTTCAGATGAATGATCCAGACGAGCTTCCATCTTGACTCAAACATTTAAAACCACACAGCTAAAAAAAGCTTCGCTATGTCTTTTTAAAATGATTTACGGAGGATTTACCACAATTTATCTTGGATAAAACCTCGGACTCTTATTTACGACGTGTGCCTCTAGATTTGTGGGATTACGTAGAAAGCGAGTAAACGTCGTGCTGTCAGTGTTTATGTTTTTTCTGGGGGTTTTTTCCGTGGGAAAATATGAGTTTGAATGTGAGCAGCGGTGACGGTCTGAGCGTTCCCTCTGCAGAACCCGACGGTTCCTCCAGAACAACTCGGCTCTCTGTGCCGTTCGGACTCGCTCAGGGTTTCTCACACAGGAAATTGCGCGTCCGTCAGGAGGTTGTGGGTCGCCGGCCTGCTCGTAAATCTGGGCTCTTAAACGGCGACCCAAAAAAATGGATCCATGTGTTTTTATGCAAAGAAGAGATTTGTGCCACATCTGATTTTTTTTCCAGCAACATCTGCACATTTTCTCCCTTTTTTTCTTCTTCTTCCTTTCATTTAATGAGCTTCTCATTAGACTCTCATTGGATTTCGGTCTTAAAGTTTATTGGCCTTAACGTGCCATTGTTCCCAAAAAAAAACACAGAACAATAATAACACAGATTAAGCCCTCAGCAAACATCCAGTGGGCTTTATCGCCGGGGGCCACGGCACCCTGTAAAACCGGCACAGGGCCGTTAAAGACTGTTTTTGGAGCAAAAATCATGGGGGCCGAAAAAAAGAAGAGAAAAAAGAGTAGTCCGGGCTCGATATATTTTTTTTTGTGTATTTATTTTTCTGTGTTTAATTGGACAAATGAATAGCATTCCAGCCAGGGAGCGTATAGGGGCATTATTGTTCCTGGAGAATAAACACAGAAGGGTCCTGCGTGGACTATAAAACTCCAGAATAAACATCGCTCTCAAAGCCCGGTATTGAATGTCTGTTTATGACTTGTAATATGAAGTGCAGAGCTCTAAAATCACTAATTACATCAGCTATGTGGATTTCTGGGGAGAGCTCTTAAAAGCAGGTATTGGTGTGTGTGTGCGTGTCCATGTGTGTGTGTGTGCAGGGTTAATTATGTCTAATGTGTTTGTGTCGTTTTTGGCACATGCCCGAATATATTTAGGTCCATTTTACGCTTTTCTAAAAATGTAACTCCATTAGCTCGGTCTTAACTTTATTCCTGTGTGTGCTGCAGTATTATGAGCCTGTGTGTGTGTGTGTGTGTGTGTGTGTGTGTGTGTGTGTGTGTGTGTGTGTGTGTGTGTGTGTGTGTGTGTGTGTGTGTGTGTGTGTGTGTGTCCTCAGAGGGCTGACCTCGGAGCAGCGCTGGAGGAAAAAAATAGTTTCCTCTCCCCTGATCTCTGCAGACTCTGGTTATTAAAACATGTTTCTCTCTTCCTGAGATGAGAGGAGCTTCAACACGGAGCTGACGACTCGCTCAGCCGCCATTAAGGAAAGAAAAACCTGACAGAGAGGAACAGTTTTAATGGAATAGTTAGTTTTCTTATTGATTAACTTTATAGATTTGCACTGGGATTTGATTTGATTTTTCACTGAAAGTTACTGAAAATAACTTTTTACTGGTCCTGGTCCTCTATAGACCTCATGTAGTCCTGGTCCTCTCTAGACCTCATGTAGTCCTGGTCCTCTATAGACCTCATGTAGTCCTGGTCCTCTATAGACCTCAGTCTAGTCCTGGTCCTCTATAGACCTCAGTGTAGTCCTGGTCCTCTATAGACCTCAGTGTAGTCCTGGTCCTCTATAGACCTCATGTAGTCCTGGTCCTCTATAGACCTCAGTCTAGTCCTGGTCCTCTATAGACCTCAGTCTAGTCCTGGTCCTCTATAGACCTCATGTAGTCCTGGTCCTCTATAGACCTCATGTAGTCCTGGTCCTCTATAGACCTCAGTGTAGTCCTGGTCCTCTATAGACCTCATGTAGTCCTGGTCCTCTATAGACCTCAGTGTAGTCCTGGTCCTCTATAGACCTCATGTAGTCCTGGTCCTCTATAGACCTCAGTGTAGTCCTGGTCCTCTATAGACCTCATGTAGTCCTGGTCCTCTATAGACCTCAGTGTAGTCCTGGTCCTCTATAGACCTCAGTGTAGTCCTGGTCCTCTATAGACCTCATGTAGTCCTGGTCCTCTATAGACCTCAGTCTAGTCCTGGTCCTCTATAGACCTCAGTCTAGTCCTGGTCCTCTATAGACCTCATGTAGTCCTGGTCCTCTATAGACCTCATGTAGTCCTGGTCCTCTATAGACCTCAGTGTAGTCCTGGTCCTCTATAGACCTCATGTAGTCCTGGTCCTCTATAGACCTCAGTGTAGTCCTGGTCCTCTATAGACCTCATGTAGTCCTGGTCCTCTATAGACCTCAGTGTAGTCCTGGTCCTCTATAGACCTCATGTAGTCCTGGTCCTCTATAGACCTCAGTGTAGTCCTGGTCCTCTATAGACCTCATGTAGTCCTGGTCCTCTATAGACCTCATGTAGTCCTGGTCCTCTATAGACCTCAGTGTAGTCCTGGTCCTCTCTAGACCTCATGTAGTCCTGGTCCTCTCTAGACCTCATGTAGTCCTGGTCCTCTATAGACCTCAGTGTAGTCCTGGTCCTCTCTAGACCTCATGTAGTCCTGGTCCTCTATAGCCCTCAGTGTAGTCCTGGTCCTCTCTAGACCTCATGTAGTCCTGGTCCTCTATAGCCCTCAGTGTAGTCCTGGTCCTCTATAGACCTCAGTCTAGTCCTGGTCCTCTATAGACGTCAGTGTAGTCCTGGTCCTCTCTAGACCTCATGTAGTCCTGGTCCTCTATAGACCTCATGTATTCCTGGTCCTCTATAGACCTCATGTAGTCCTGGTCCTCTCTAGACCTCATGTAGTCCTGGTCCTCTATAGACCTCAGTCTAGTCCTGGTCCTCTATAGACCTCAGTCTAGTCCTGGTCCTCTATAGACCTCATGTATTCCTGGTCCTCTCTAGACCTCATGTAGTCCTGGTCCTCTATAGACCTCAGTGTAGTCCTGGTCCTCTATAGACCTCATGTAGTCCTGGTCCTCTATAGACCTCAGTCTAGTCCTGGTCCTCTATAGACCTCCATCAGTAACCAGACCCTGGTGCTCAGAGACATTACCACTTCCGTCCACAGGAGGCGCCAGAATCAACACAACATGAGAGCTCCTTGTAGTGACTTTAAGAAGACTTTAAGTGTATTTGTTTAAGAAACAGCATTTGTGAAATCTAAGATTTGACTTTATCACCAAAATAAAATGAACAAAATGTTTCCCTCATTTTCACCTCTGAAAAAAAAAGCAACGGTGTTTGTTTCTCTGGAAGTTGGCGATTTTACAACAAATCTCCTCCGCCTGCCTCTTTTATCTTTATAAAAAATAAAAAGCTAAAAAGCTAAAAAGCTAATTAGCTGCAAAAGAAGTTTGTTTTGAACGCAAACAAACATCAAGGCCTGAAGTGTGAAATGAGGACGGCTGACAGGTGAAGGGGGAAAAAGAAGAAACCCCAGAGAAAGGAAACATTCATGGCCGTGTGTGTGTGTGTGTGTGTGTGTGTGTGTGTGTGTGTGTGTGTGTGTGTGTGTGTGTGTGTGTGTGTGTGTGTGTGTGTGTGTGTGTGTGTGTCCAGCTCTGCTCTTGGCCGGGTCGTGTCGGCCGCCGTCACCTCATCACTCAGCGGGCTGCCGGCGGCCGCCTCCCTGAACGCCGCCGCCGCTGCAGCCGCCACATCACCGCCGGCGTCTCGTCAGAGCGAACCCGTCACCTCGTATCTCAGCGCGGGTTCGAGGCTCGTTCGCTACCAGTTCCACCCTAGGGTCCCCTAAATAGGGGATACCTAATTTGTGTTGTCCGGTGCCTTCTCATCAACCCACAGAGTACTGCAAAAGCCGGGTTGTCCCCGCTGTAGCAAGCTAGCGCTGCTGCTAGCTCCCCGCTGCTGCTGCTACTGTCCCCTCTGCCCGAGTCGGGCGTCGAGCCGTGGCTTGTCCCGCTACCTTCGGTGGTTGTCGGGCAGCTAGCGAGAGCTAGCGGAGAGCTAGCGGAAGTTAGCGGGGAACTAGCAGCAATGCTAGCTGGCTACAGCGGGGAACTAGCGGGGGACAGCCACCGAACGTAGTAGCAGCTTGTAACCCTACTTTTACGGTAATACCGCACATCTTTAGAAAGATTACCAAAGATAATAATCACAATAAACACAAGCATTGACATGTTAGGAAGCACATTCAGTCCAAAAACCAAGTTTTTCGGGTTCAGAAATTGAACAATGACCTACTTTGACCTGATCCTTGCTCGCACCATAACAAACTGGATACCAAAATGACCGCCTTCTTCCGCATGTGCCGTCTGACGCACTTTCAGAAGAGTCTAAGGACCAATGAGATCGCAGGATCTCGGAACGCCCAAAAAAAGCTAAAATTACTTCTGGTCTTTCTTCGCAATTTGGAGACACCAATACTGGTCAGAAGATGATCTAGATTTATTTATTAGACTCCCACAGGCCGTTGTAAGGGGGACTTATGAATGTTTTAGTGAAATGTCATAATCCCTTAGGCGTGTTAAAGAGTTTACGGAATTATTCAAACTTAACGATCTTTTTTTTTAAGGCGAGGGCCCGGCTGCGGGATGACTGGCGGCCTGTCGGACGCCGCTGAGGTCACCGCGCTGCTGGTGGATGTTGGTTTTAAGGGTTGGAAGCCGCCACTTGAGAAGATAAAGTGGAAATATGAAGATTAAAATCACAGCGAGCTGGAAGTCTCGTTCACATAAAGTCCCAGGGAATTATTTAAAAGTAGTATAAATAAGTCAAAGTCAGCTTTAATGTCAATTCTTCCATTTGTGCAAACGTACAGACGATTGAAAGATTGTCCAACATGAAGTGAATTGTGATAATAATAAAGTGCAAAACAGTAAAAAAAAAAAAAGAACAACATATAAATTAGGAAACTATAATTAACTATAAGTCTGTATTATCTATTATTATTATCTATGTTATTGGAGCTTTCAGTGGTGGAAGAAGTTAAAAGATGTTGGGGAGACTTTTGGGTTCATATAACATACACGTGTTATTGCTTCTCTCATTTTAAGTGTGTACATGTAAAGGGAATTGCACAGAAATATGTGAAAAGGGACGGCCTACTCCTTTTCAGACGGCTTTATTTGAGTTGAATAAGATGAAAACTACTCACATCTTAACTTCAGTAAAAGGGCAATAACACAATGTAGAAAGTCACACATTTAAATGGGACTTTTACTCTAAGAAAGCTAAGGAAATGGCGGATAAAGCGCCGGAAAAACCTGCAAACTTAGTGAAGCGGAACAGCGAGCGGGCAAAGCTCCAAAACAGGAGTGAAATCTGTGGAGGAGGAGGAGGAAGGGGAGGAGGAGGAGGAAGGGGAGGAGGAGGAGGAGGAGGAGGAGGAGGAGGAGGAAGAAGAGGAAGAGGAAGAAGAGGAAGAGGAGGAGGAGGACGCTGCTCAAACAAGTGAAACTAGAGCTTTGGTCTGGGACTATTTTCAGCTGCGGATTAACACACATTGTGAGCATTTAGAATCGACAGCACTCTTATCCTTTCACATTTTAAATCCATTAATATTCCTTATTCTTATTCTTTTTTGTTTTAATAGTAAACAACTACATGTTGTACTGCAGCATATTTAGTTTTTACTATAATATGCTTTATTCTTTAATGAATATACTGATTTCTTGGACGTGTTCAGGTACAAATAAAGACGCCGTATCTGTGATTTCTCCAGGCTGTAGTATCCCTCCACCTTCCGCCAGAGGAAATAGTGCCGCTGGAACAGGAGGCCTGAACATTTATAGCTGGTATATCACGCAGTATAAAATGTCACGCACTATAATGTCACCACTATAATGTCACTATACGATGACAGCGTGCAGCCAGGAGGGATGCGCGTCACTTGTTTGGTATCAAACACAGGAAGGAGAGAGCATCACTAACACACACACACACACAAGAAAAAAAGTATTTGTTAATTTAGGTTAAGAAACAAAAACAGGGTGCTATTTGTGGATATTGTTGCAGAGGGCACGACCTTTGACCTTCAGCAGCTCTGAGCGCGTGCCCACGCTGCAGCAGGTGGCGGGACGCTCCCAACGTGGAGCAGTGAGCCCAGGACTGAAGAACTGGGACCAGTTAAAGAAACCAGTTAAAGAAAAGGCAAGACCGCCATCTAGTGGCTCAGAGGCCTGGCCTCGTTATTTTATACGTCACTTCTCAGGAAAGTGGAACTCCTTAAAGATAAATTTAATGTTTATAAAACAACCCAACGCCTTTTTTTTAAGTTGTTTTTAAACTAATTTGAATTTTATTTTGAGTCTTGTGAATTTTAACAAATAGGAAATCATGTCAGTCACTAAACTTGACTCAGAAATGTTGGTTTGTCACCTACATTTTTTTATGTTTAATGATTTTTAATTATTTAATCTATTTTGAGCATTCTTATTTTATAATTTTTTATCAGTATTATGATTTATTTAATATTATTTATACTAAAGGACTGCACTCTCTTAGTCCAATGGCCAAATTATTGCAATTGTTTTGTAATTTCTTTGTAATTTCTAAGAAAGAAAAGATTTATTAATTAAAATTATGCTTTTTTTCATGCTAAATAACTTATTTCTAAGGACCTTATGAACACGTCTCTTTAACTTTTGTGTGATTCTTTGAGGAGAAACATTTACAGATCTCTCTGATTATGACTTTCTGGACCAGTTTGTCATCTTTACAACAGCTTATTGTAAATGATGAGAACATGTTGCAGTTGAATATATATATATATTTATATTAACCTTGACTTTCAAGGTCAGGAAGCAAAAAGATACATAACCAACCAGATCCCTCCGCCTCCTGATTCCAGTTCGACGTGATCGGTGGCTCAAACCTCTCCCAGCATGCACTGGGGCCTCGTTTACCTGCTAAATGAAAAGTCAAGCTATGCAGTGACACTGATGTCCTTTAAAACTGGCTGTGAAAAACCCAAACAAAGTGAGTGAAGTGAGAACACACCCGGAAAAAACCTGCTGTGAGTGATTTCATATTCACATTTCAGCTGAAGAGAGATCTTTGAGATCTTTATCTTTGAGTTCAGTGAAAAGTCACAAAGTGGTTTTAAAAGTTTCGCCTCAGCGCCGCACTTTAAACGTCACGTTGGAGACGAATGCTCTGAGCTGCTGTCGGGTGCTAATAGAGTGCGGTCTGGGACTTTTCCTGAAGAATTTTTAATTTAGGTAGGTGTGACATTTACGGCCCCGAGACCCCAAAAAAAGAAAGAAAGAACCCCAGGCCCATAAAGAGTTGCTGGCCTCTTTCCTTTAACAGCCCTGTAAATGCAGTTAATTTGTTTTCTGAGATTAAAACCTGAACAGTGAGCGAGAGGTGTTTCTTCATTTCATTATTCCAGAGCGCCCCACGGTCAGGAAATAAACACACCAGTGTCTGATGTGGGTGTGAGAGCTAAAGTAAAGAGTTAAGTGGGAAAAAAAGGGGCGGGGCTTCTCACGTTTCTCTCCCGCCATGAAATATGTTCACCACGTCTGCCGGCCTCGGGACTGTAAATCCAGCCGGAGTTACAAGGCCTGTAAAGTCAGTGTGCGTCTCCTCCTGATGTCCGCGAGGCCAGTGGGAGGGGGCTCGCTCTGCAGGACCCGGCGGTCTACCTGAGCCCCAGACCACCCGGGTGGTCTGGGGCTCAGGTAGACCGCCGGGTCCCGAACCGTCACCCTCCTGGTCCCAACGGCTCCCTGTAGGCCTGCAGGAGACCCCGGCCTAAATCACATGTCGTGCGTGTGTGTGTGACTCTACACATGACACGCCGCTATTTAAGGCTTTAAGCGTGTATAAATATATAAATATATATTTTATAGAGACCCAAAGCGCTGCGTAGACGCACTATACTTTTCTCTCTGCAGCCAGAGGATTTATTTGTTTTAAAACCTCAAGCGCTGAGAGGAGAAGTCAGACGGTTTATTTGGGAAATGAAGCGAGTCCCTGGATAACAAAGTGTTGCATCCGATCGGATTTAATAACGTAGGAAAAACACCATAAACCCTGAAATGCAGCTGGAGCTCAATGCACACAAAGAAATGTCCTTTATGAATAAAGAGATGTCAGGATGGCTCGCTGCCTCTTCCTCCTCTTCTTCCTCCTCTTCTTCTGTCGGTCCGTGGCGTCGTTACCTTTGTATTAATTCCCCTATTTATTTATTTACTAAAAATACATTTATTTAATTAAAGTTTAATTAAATTGTCACAAAGCTAAATAAGGAAATGTCAGTTAATTGGCTACATTATTTGTTTAAATATTATTTGTGGTACATTTTATGGCATATAAATGCATTTATGACCAACTTTTTGGGTATTTTTATTTGGGAAATAAAGTGTTACTAAATAATGCGTTGCATCTGATGAGGATTTTATAACGTATAATTGAATTAAATGCAAAAATAAATACATTTAAAAATGTATAAAAAGGGGAAATTAAATAGGAATAAGTTAAATAAGGAGATATCAGTTAATTGCCTGCATTTATTATTTTCGCCTACATTTTATGGCATAATCATTTATTTATCGAGTCATTTATTTATACTGGATTTTGTCAACTTTCATCATCCATAAAAATGTGTATGATCTGTGGTTGTTTCTGTGTAAACAAAAGTCAAAACATAAAGATAACTTTGTTTCGGGAGCATTTTTTATTTGGGGAAAAAAAAAGGCATGTCACTGAAAAACAAAATGTGAGAACATAAAAACACAGATGAACCTTCTGGTCGTCTGGAGCTTTGAGCGCCAACGGCAACAGGAAGTCCTCGCGGCTCAAGCGATGGTCAGGATGGCGCGCTCCCTCTTCCTCCTCTTCTTCTTCCTCGCCGCCAGCTGGCCGGTGGCGTCGGCGAAGAACATCACGTCCTCTTTGCTCTCGATCTCCCGCTGCAGGAACTGCATCGCCGCGCTGTTGAAGCCCATGACGTGCTGCAGGAGGCAGAGGGAACGGGATGAGGACGAGTAGTTAAATAAAATAATAATATATATATAAATAAATCTCCTCCTCCTCACTCACTCTGATCTCCTGCACCCGAGACACGGTGTTGCTCCGCAGCTCGTCCATGACCGACAGCAGCATCTGGTTACTGGAGATCTGGCCGAAGTGAATCCTGGAGGGAACCGAACCCAGACATTAACGGGTGGTCGTGAGCTCGAGACTCGTTTAATTAGGGCTGGGCGATCAATTACCCCAATATGTTGAAACGAATACCTCCATATCAATATTCAGCCGATATTCTGGGATACCAATGCTTCAAAATAAGATTTCCTTTTATAAATAAATCAGTAATGTTGCTAAAGTAAAGTGGATATAGGAAAATGTATTCAGTAAATTACATCACTTTACTGTACAACCAGGAAAAGACAACACTTATGCCACCTAACAATAATATGATAGACAAAATATTACACCATAAACATGGTGTCACAATATTGATATCAATATACTACAATTAATTAACCCAAAACTATATTTCTGTCCAGTTATACTGAATTTAAGGTCATCTGTTTTTTAAAATTATTATTTAAAGAAAAAGATGCTTTTTTATTTTATTTTTACACCTTCAAATTTATTCAAGAATGTATTTTTGAAAGTATTTGTTTTATTTAATATAGTTTTATTTTGCTAAAACAATGCATACGTGGATATTTTATTTTATTCTAGTTTTTAGTTATTGGACAATAGTAAATTGTAATTAAGTTAAATAAATACAAAAATACAGTACATTTTATTTAAAATGGCACCAAATTACATCAGAAGTTATCGCATGACGCTGCAGGTCTAGACTTTTAGATTTGTGAAATAATTGCACTGCGAGTTTAAAACACACACACACACACACACACACACACACACACACACACACACACACACACACACACACACACACACACACACACACACACACACACACACACACACACACACCAGCTCTAAGGCAGCGTGGTATTTTAATTTCTGTCAGTGCATAACAAATAGTACACTTTTAAACTTTTATTTGTTAATTTTCTTCTACATTTTTCATATTTTGAGGGTTTTTTTTCAGCTCGTCCTTTTTCTCACACACACACACACACACACACACACACACACACACACACACACACACACACACACACACACACACACACACACACACACTCTTACTTGAGGAGGAAGAACAGGCAGCGGCAGACCAGCTCCACCTCCAGGCCCTGCTGGATGTATCCGTTGAACAGCCTCAGCAGCTGGGGGACGTACGGGAACGGCAGCACCAGCAGGGAAACCTCCAGCTCACTGCGGGAAAGAACCAACGACCCGCCGCTGCGTTTAATATGCACCGAACACACGACAAGCTTCACGTTTAAAGTCAGAGGTAAACGTCCCGCCTCACCTGGATCGGACCTTCTTTATGACGTCTAGAACGTAGCGGGCCGGCTGCAGAGAGACAAAGACGGGCTGAGAACCTACGGCTGAAGACCACATCAAAACAGAACGTTCTGGTTTCACTATTCACATGCATGTCCGCCATCTTGGTTCTACTTACGGAAACGTTTCCAAACGCCACGAGGATGGGGTTCGGTTTGGGCAGAGGAAGCTGCAAAAACATCAACATGTATTTCATTACCCATCAGAAATATGAACTAAAGGGCAACAACAGAGAGAACAACACAATAATAACACAATAACAACATAAGTGGTTTTAACCTTGTTCACCGCCGTCATGGAGGCATATTTATGCTCCTCCATCTTCCGGTCTTCCTCCTTGTAAAGCTCCAGAGCCTCCATGATTCGCTCTGCCTGCAAAACAAAGCATCACACAAGTCCATCAACAAAGAACATAAATCAATATGTTAATGTAAATATAAATAAGAGCGCTACTCGTGCTCGTACTCACAGCTTTCACCGTCTCCACGGTCTTCTTGGCGGCCGGCGCTGCTTCTCCTTGAGTCTCTCCGGGAACCTGAGGAGGAAAACAAGCGGGAGTCATTTACGAGTCCAACGCAACGGGAACCGAACGTTCTTTGATTTAAACGGGCAGAACATTTGTTTGGCGACAACATTTTTAATTTCCTTCAATTCAGCTGATTAACCAAGTGACTCCATTCCATGTTGTTTAAGTGGTCTTAAAAAAACTGTGATGAAATGCCTGAAAAGTGCTAAGTTCCAAGTGAACAGTTTTTTGCAGGACGTGGCTCTAAAAGGTAAGGAGGATGAGAACTGCCAAAAATAAAGTGCCATTAAATGTACAAAAGAAATAATACAAAGAAATGTAGCCATTCATTAATTGATCAAATGTGACAATGTACTGTTAAATTTAATTATTTATTTATTAACCTTTTATTCATTTATTTCAAAATAAATGTAATGAAAAAATTAAATAAATAATGTACACGTTTAAAAAAAAATAATGGGAAAAATTAATGGGAAACAATATAAATAAGGGAATTGCTACAAAGCTAAATAATTAAATATAAATTAATTGCCTGTATTCATTTTAAATATTATTTTTGGTACATTTTATGGCATATTAATTCATTTTTTTATCGAGTCCTTTATTTGTATTTTAATCAGCTTTTATCCTCCATAAAAATGTAATTAAAAGTTTATTTTTGTAAACAAATGTATTTTTATAGCTCCTTATCCATGGAAATCTAAACAAACAGCAAAGTAAAATTTGAACTGATGCATCTTTATTAATGGAAGATAACAACAAACAGATTGTGGCTCATATTACAGCGACTGAAATCTGCATCTCCACTAAAATCTGCACCCTCGCTCACTTAAAATAGGCCAATGTGAAGATATGTACAATTCAAGTACAGGTAACGGTTTGTTAAAATGTAGAAAACAATGTGCTCACCACAGGAGCATCTCCGGTGGCCATGCTCTCCTCAAACTCTGCTTCTCTCTCCTGTAAACACACAAACATGTGGTTGAGAGACACAAACAAGCTGCGAGTAAACAGCGGCCCGCCGCTCTAAGCCCCGCCCCCTCACCGTCTCCCGCTCCTCCTCCAGGATGATTGGCTCCCTGGTCCTCTCCCACAGACGCAGGGACTTGTCGTGAGACGCCGACACGATGTGGTCTCCGTTTGGACTGATGGTGAGACACCAGACCTCCCGATGGTGGCCCTGCAGGGACGAGGACAGGCGTCAGGCATGCAATGTAACCACGATGCGGTGTTACCACGTTACGGTGTTATTACGATGTTATCACGATGCGATGTTATCAAGTTGTGATGTTACCGCGTCACAATATCACGATGCGTGTAATCCCGATATGATATTATCCCGATACAATATTATCACGATGCGATATTATCACGATACAATATTATCAGATATGATATTATCACGTTACAATATTATCACGATACAATATTATCAGATATGATATTATCCCGATACGATATTATCACGTTACGATATTATTAGATATGATATTATCACGTTACGATATTATACCGATGCGATATTATCCCGTTACGATATTATTAGATATGATATTATCACGTTACAATATTATCACGATGATATTATCCCGATATGATATTATCCCGATACGATATTATCACGTTACGATATTATTAGATATGATATTATCACGTTACGATATTATACCGATGCGATATTATCCCGATGCGATATTATTAGATATGATATTATCACGTTACAATATTATCACGATGATATTATCCCGATACGATATTATCACGTTACGATATTATTAGATATGATATTATCACGTTACGATATTATCCCGATGCGATATTATCCCGTTACGATATTATTAGATATGATATTATCACGTTACAATATTATCACGTTACAATATTATCACGATGATATTATCCCGATATGATATTATCCCGATGCGATATTATCCCGATGCGATATTATTAGATATGATATTATCACGTTACAATATTATCACGATGATATTATCCCGATACGATATTATCACGTTACGATATTATTAGATATGATATTATCACGTTACGATATTATCCCGATGCGATATTATCCCGATGCGATATTATCACGTTACAATATTATCACGTTACGACATTATCATGACACGATATTATCACTATGTAACAATTCACCCTTATATTAAGGGGAAAAGCACTACGCTAAATTAAAAGGACATGGGCGGATCTGTTGTCGTCCAGAAGTCTCTAACCGCCGACTGCGTCGCCAGTCTGCCGCACGTCAGACGTCAGTTACCGACCAAAAAAAAAAACCTTGCGTCGCTTCCCCCCGGTCACATTATATACACACAGCCAACAAATAAGGAGTAATAATAATAACAATAATGAACGATCCCCCCCGGTGTTCCTTCAGGCCGCCGATAACATTGCCCGTACAGCACTTAAACTGTAAAAGAAAATAAACAAACATGTTTCCTCTTTTATCAGTGCCGTAACAGAGGCAGACATATGCGATCGTTACAACGATACATTATCACGATACATTATCATGATGATATATTATCACGATGATACATTATCATGATACATTATCACGATGATACATTATCACGATGATACATTATCACGATGATATATTATCACGATGATACATTATCACGATGATATATTATCACAATGATACATTATCACGATGATACATTATCATGATACATTATCACGATGATATATTATCACGATGATATATTATCACGATGATACATTATCACGATGATACATTATCACGATGATACATTATCACGATGATATATTATCACGATGATATATTATCACAATGATACATTATCACGATGATACATTATCACGATGATACATTATCACGATACATTATCACGATGATACATTATCACGATGATATATTATCACGATACATTATCATGATGATACATTATCACGATGATATATTATCACGATGCATTATCACGATGATACATTATCACGATACATTATCACGATGATACATTATCACGATGATATATTATCACGATACATTATCACGATGATACATTATCACGATGATATATTATCACGATGCATTATCACGATGATACATTATCACGATGATATATTATCACGATGATACATTATCACGATACATTATCACGATGATACATTATCACGATGATACATTATCACGATGATATATTATCACGATGATACATTATCACGATGATACATTATCACGATGATATATTATCACGATGATACATTATCACGATACATTATCACGATACATTATCACGATGATATATTATCACGATGATACATTATCACGATGATACATTATCACGATACATTATCACGATACATTATCACGATGATACATTATCACGATGATACATTATCACGATATGTCATGATACGATATCACAACGCAAAATTATCACGACGCGATTTCATCACGATACAATATTATCATGATACGATTTTATTTAAATTAAAAAAATTGAGATTACCATTTTTAAATTGCAAATCATGCATTTTGTCAACCTCCGTTTTATCTTATAAAATGGGTTTAGTCAGTCAAACAGACGAACTGACCAACACGTCATCTTTGATTGAACTACCCCTCCAATTCCGCACCAGAAAAGCATCTGATGACAAGCTTTTATATGGGTCATATATAGACAACGTACTTCGCTATTTGTCACTTTTAACTGTCTGTCAAATGCAAACTCGTAACAACCGAACAACACAAGAGATCTAGAAGTAATTCGTCACTAAATGCAACATAATCTAGTTCTGGACTCTGTTTGATGAATCTGGTTTGATCTGACAGAACGAGGCGTGGACGCCGTTTCATTTCATCGTCTGAGCGGAGGAAGCGGCACAGATCACGATGTGGAGCCTCACCTCCAGCGTCTGGATGTGCTCGAACTTGTCGGCGTCCCACTGTTTGATCTTCTTGTCCTTCCCCGCCGTGAAGAACAGATGAGTCTTGGGGACGAACTGCAGGAACATGACGCTGTGGGGAGGAAGCAGAGCGAGGAAGGGAGGATAGAAAACACATTTTAACACTATGAATACAGTTTACTTTCAATACAAATCCTTTTGACTCATTTGGCTTGATTTTGAGTGAGCAGGTCAATATGACCCTGAACAGCAGAGGTGTCTCATCTCATGTACCTAAAAAATTGTTTGAACATGTATTTTTCATCAGAACGAGTGAGTTATCCTAATAAAACTATGATCTATGGAGGGGTGAATAACTCCATTCCACTAAAAACTGATTGAATTGTTAGTAATGGTGTTGGTGATGAGGTACAAACTACATTTGTTAGGATGTTTTGGTTTCTGACTTTTGGATGATTTAACATGGAACATGGGAACATCATTGCTGTACCCAAGAAACGAACATAACAGGAGGGTTAACTTAAAAAAAAAAAAAAGTAGGGAGGACAAAAAAAAGCCATCAAGCGACTCGGAAAACAAACAAAAAAAGTTGGAAATAATCACAAGGCGAGACGAGAGAGAAACAGAAACTCAGAGGCGGAAAATGAAACAAAAAGGTAATTGAATAAGAAGAGAACAAGAAAAGAGATAACAGATGAGAGAGCAGCTGGTGTGAAGTCACAGGGCGGTCCGAGTTAACCGGACACGGATCAGAGTCCCTGAACACAACACGTGAAGTCACGACACGTGTGTTTTTTGGGCGTTACCTGTCGTCGTGAGCGAACATGGAGCGGTGACAGTCGCCGAAGTCCAAACCCCAGATCTTCACGTTGCGGTCGGCGGAGCCGGTGGCGATCAGAGAGCTATCCTGGTGACGAGGAAAACACCGGTCAGAGGTCAGAGGTCACGGAGCGAGCGGAGGCCGACGTCAAAAACCACAAAGAGACAACCGGCGAGGAAGGAGACGCCGCTCTAGTCGTGGAGTTGTCCTATTTTTTGATACTTCATATTTAATTTAGGTATTTTAACAGTTTAACAAGAAGTAATTCCTTCGAAAGTAAGAGAGTCATTTATTTTTACCGTGCACCAAGAAGGGCCAAACTATGGAAGCCCGGTTGCGCCACACAAAAAAAAAAAAATTATGAGATTATAAAGTCGAAATTAAGAGATAAAATTATTATTTTTAATTATAAAACTATTATTACGGGCTTCCATACTTTCTATCACATAATTATGAGATAGAAAGTCGAAATTATGTTATATAATGTTAATTATACTCATAATTTCGACCTTATTATCTCATAATTATGACTTTTTGTGTGTGTGGCGGAAACGGGCTTCCATAAAAAACTTGTTTAAGCAAGTAAAAATAAGAAGAAACAAAAACAACAACAATCAAAACAACCATGCAATTCTTCAACCATAAATTCAGTCCAACAAACAGATATAAAAAAAATATATATTCAAAGGGTTTCTTATACTTGGATCTAAACACACATATATATATATATATATATATATATATATATATATATGGATGTGCATCCTGGTTAAAAATAGTGCTTGTCTTTTTAAGAGATAATGAGCCTCTAGAGACAACAAAATCTGAAAACCTGTGAGGTTATGGAGGGCGAGTCACCCCAATTTCCTTATTCTGACATATTTTGTCCATCTTGCTATGCATGTGTCTGTCCTTAGCCTCAAGACCTCGCTGTCCCTTTAAGGTATCGTCTCGTCACCTTGCAGACGAGCAGCAGGGTTTAGATACTCACGTGAGAGATGTCCAGACAGAGAACCGGCAGCTTGTGTCCGTACAGAGACAAGAAGAACTGCAGCGAGACGGAGAGACGTGGAGTCAGAACAGAAGACATGTGACGCTGTGAAGGAAGCAGCTACACACCACGCCGTTGTGTACCTCGAGTGAGTCCGTGTAGAACACCTTGACGGTGGAGTCTAGCAGAGAGACGGCCAGCAGCCGGTGGTCCGGAGAGAACTTCACACACAGAACGTCTTCCTCCAGCTGCAGCGTGCGCGTGTGCTTCAGCGTCAGCCTCCTACACACACACACACACACACACACACACACACACACACACACACACACACACACACACACACTTTAATATTTAGTACAGATAACTTTCTGATGTGAGTTAAAAATCTGACCAAATATAGTAAAAATTCTCTATTATTATTAATATACAATATTAATAATATAATATTTAGTTCAGACTATTGTTGCTCAAAGTGCTGTAGATAATTAAAAAAAATTAAAACCTTCTTTTTACAGATAAAATAAATAAAAGGAAGGAATAAATCTATATGTATGTGTATTTTGCATTTACATTTTAATATAATTTAAAGAATTTCAACAAATAAATAAGCTGGAAAACATTTTATATTCATAATAGAAAAAGAAAAAACACCTTTAAGTAGTCTGATGTGACTGGAGAGCATTGTAAAAGCTGAACTTATATATGATGTCTAATATTTGAGCTCTGATACATGAATGCTCCTAAAAGGAGCCGCACATTTAAAAAGTGAAGACGTACTTCTGTCCGGTCGCTTCTCCGGTTATCAGCTCAAACTCCCAGAACTTCACCGTCTTGTCTGCGCTTCCTGTGATGATCCCTCTCTGCAGGAACAAAAACACACTCAGCATATGAGCGAAAAGCACAGAAAACACAGACGTCTTTCCAGATTCATGAAAGAGAACAGGGTTGTCGGCCAGGCGGCGGTCACCTGGTCCGGGGCGAGGCAGAGCGACCACAGAGACCCGTGGTGAGCGTCCAGCGTCTCCAGCAGGCTTCCAGAGGCCAGCTCGAAGATCTGCAGCTTCCCGCTCTGACGGGTCAAACAACACCATGTTTATCTCCACGTCTTTAAATCACGTGGAGTTATTAACGTCAACACGTCGGCCACATTTGAGCATTTTGAGCATCCCGGTGTCGCGTTAATGACAATAAATTATCCTTCAATCCTTCGAGCTCTGAACCCCGAAGCAGTTTTGGGGCGTCACATGTTCCTCTCTGTGGCCTTTAATGTACTCCAGTATAAAAGTCCTGCAACTTTATGGAAACAGAACAATGATGACTAGAAGTAGCGAGAACTTAAAGATGTGTTTATCTTTTAAAATAAAATTGAAACACACAAGATTGAACTAATTTTAATATTTAGTACAGATACGAAATTCAAACACAATTTGA
>JBAMJR010000226.1:1147500-1160000 GCA_038501785.1 Myoxocephalus aenaeus | reverse complement strand
CAATTTCCATGACTTTTAACCAAATTTCCATCATTTTTAAGCAGATTTCCATGACTTTAAACCAGATTTCCATGAGCAAACATTTAGTGAAATCTGGGTGTAAACAGTAAAAAGTGAGTAAATGTAGTATTTAAACTAACAATGAGAATACAAAGCATACAGTAAACCTTAAATGACTCAAATGAATGAGACAATAGTTTGATTAAAAGAATAAACATTTATATAGATGCCTGTATGTATGCCTGCTTATATTCTGAGTCTTTCTTTTAAAAGCATATTCATTATTTCAAACTCAGCGTAAATGAACGACATGAACACATGAATATAACACATTCACATGACTTTTACTAAGCTTTGGGGATTTCTTTTTTCTTTTTTCCAAGGACTTTTCCCAACCATTTTAAAACTCCATGACTGTTCCAGGTCCTCCGTGACCGTGAGAACCCTGAAACGTGTAAACAGCATTTGAACTGACCCTGGATCCGGTGACGAGTCGCGCTCCGAGCGCGTCGTAGCGCATGACGCTGACGGCGGACTTGTGTCCGTTGAAGGACACGCCGCTCTCGCCGCTCAGCAGGCTGAAGATCCGCACGGCGCCGTCCTCGTAGCCGACCGCGATGTGCTCGGCGTCCGGCGAGGGGCAGAGGAAGGTGACCTCGTGCTTCAGGCCCGGCAGGATCAAGACCTGGGAAAAAAATATAATAATAATAAAAGATAAAAACGACTTGAGCGGGAGACCTGAACCCGGCTCGTCCTGCAAAAATAAATAAAATCTCACCTTCTCTCCTTTTCGGACGTCCCAGACGAACACGTGTTCGCAGGCGGCCGCGGCGACGTAGCGCCCGCGCTCGCCGCCGCGCAGCGTCACGTACGCCACGTTGGCCTTCTGGCCGCCGATCACGCCGAACACGGCGCTGGCGGCGTAGCGCAGGTACTGCTTGGTCAAGCCCATGACGGCGAGCTGGGTCCGGGTTCAGAGGACGCTTTGAGGCAAAGATAATTAACGTTTGAGTTATTTTATATCTAACAGAGATGTTTCTATCTGTGGAGGTCGGGTGTAAACGTCGACAGCCGTAACTTATCGATGACATCATCTCCGACGCGCTCCGAAATTCGGACAAATTCATCACGAAGTCATAAAAACAGCCAGCAGTCACTAATATTTACATTATATTCAGAGTTGAAGACACCTAAGATGTAAAAGCATCCGACCTGCACGTAGAGCTGCAACGATTAATCAATTATTTTGTCAACTGTTAGTATTCTAATAATCGATTGATCCATTTTTTTAAGTATCCTTTTGTCCTAAAATCCAGTAATTACAGATATGTTTTTATATTTATGATATTTTAGCATTAATGTAACTAGAGGACATTTTTCAGTCCAACTATTATTATTTTTTTAAGTTATGTAGCGGCTAAACTGATATAATTGACATTATAATGTAATAAGACACAATAACAGAATGTTTAATATGTGACACTATTAATTTGTTAAAGTAGGAAAACATGTAATCCTTAATACAATTATGATGTACTTGTGTTTTTCTACTTCATGCTACTTAATAATTCTACCCCACTATATGTATCTGACAGCTTTAGATGCTCTACGGCTAGTTTAATGGTATTGTTTATTAATAATCTAATAAATGGTGATGTATTAATGTAGATCAAGCTACTGCAGGACTTTTACTTAGCACACAGTATTTATACACTGTAGTATTACTACTTTTGCTGAAGTGAAACACCTGAATACTTCTTACACCTGTGATCATAATGCATACTGGACAGAATGATTTATTTTGCAATAAAGTTCATTTAAAAATGTGTCAACGATGGTCCACAGAGAGGTTTTACTGTTTCGAGCTGTGACCAGAGCATTTCATTTGTAACACCGTTTTTCTGCGACTAATACTCGTTTATTCTGCTTATAAATAATCGATAATCAACCTAAATGTTAACTTTTAGCTCATCTCCAGCTCCGTAAAGCATGCTAGTCTATTTAGTCAGAGGAGCGTTTGTTTTGCTAAGACTTCTAGCCCGCGTGGGCGGGGTTACGAGAGCCCAGCAATCGCATTCAGTCAATACGCGTCAAACCCCGCTCGCCCGCCCAACGCCGTAAACCAAATCGAGTGACACATCGCTGCTTCCCAAACACACGTGGTGAAGTTCCTGCGTACACGTAGCTCTTAAAGTCCGACACAACGTATATTTATGTCCTTATGTATATTATATATGTTTAACGTAAAGTTAACGTTTCCTTTTTTAGCGTAACGTATTTTAATATTCGGTTATTTTCTCTTCTTACCTCAGATACGCGGTCGCGAGCTTCGCTTGTGTTTCCTGTGGATTCAGACCAAAGCAGTCGATCGCGCGCACGTCGATACCAACTACGAGCGGTGGAGAAAGTATTAATTTACTTGAGTAAAAGTACTAATACCACACTGTAAAAATACTCTGTTACCAGGAGAAGTATTACCAGGAACATAAAGTATTAAAATCCCCCCCTGTGACTGTCATTACATGTCATTTTTTGACTATAATGATGACTATAATGATTATTTAAAATGTTATTTAACGTTTAAACTGTACTTGTACAAACTGTTTGGTAGTTTTCATGTATTTGTATTAATGTATTCAACAGGTAAACATATTCAAAATCTATTTTTCAGTGTCTCCTACAAGGCATTACCAATAATAATATAATTTTTTTTTTGCTCGATCGTTTTCTCTCTGTTGCTTTTGTCTGCTGAGACCCAGAACAACCAAAGCGGAAGTGTGTTTTGCTTATTAGTCAGCTGATTAGAAACTGAGCGAAAATATGCGTCAAGTGGAACAGAAATAGCAGGACAAAAACCGGAAGTTGGCCTGTAAGTGGTCCTACAAAATAAAAGAACTAGAATTAGTTATTGTCGACTAGGTTTTCATAAACAAGGAATTTGCTTTTGGTGTATTGGTGCGTAACAATGAAAAAAAAACCAAGAGAAACAGCAATTAACATGTTTTAAATAGTTTTAAACAATTAAAACACAACTGTTATTGGAGACATTCAACATGCATACATACTTTTGAGAATGTTGTTTTTCTTCTTGTTTCCATTAATTAAAACATGTTTGTGAAGGGATTTTTAATATCTCTCTAATTTGGAGGTCATTTTAATTCATTCATATTTAATATTTAATTTTGCACATACCACAGAATGGCAAATATACTGTATTTTCTCTGTTGTATTTTTTAAATTGTATTTTTAGTTTGTACATTTTTTAATCTTTCTTTCAATCTTAAAAAAAAAGAAAAAGGCTATACACCTTACATATTACTTCAAACTAGACAATTAAAAACGAAATAAATACAAAAATAATACATAACAGCATAATAGTTATGGAACAATGCTAAAATGGATGTAACATTTTTGGTTTTCAAAAGGATTATTTATAAAACAATTTTTGAGTTATAAGTGTGAATGAAATGTATGTATATGGAAGATGTATGTATGTATGTATATATATATATATGTGTGTGTGTGTGTGTGTGTGTGTGTGTGTGTGTGTGTGTGTGTGTGTGTGTATATTTATTTTATTTTTTCTTTATTTTGAATTAATTATCTGATTTAATTGATAATAATAATTTAGGATAGGAATATATAAGCATTGTTTGCCTCTACCTATACCTTTTCAGTCTTTTCTGTTTTGTATATTATATAGAATATTGCATTGTATTGTAATGATTGACTGAATAAAACACACAAACAAACAAACAAAACAAATAACAACCAACTATACGAACAATCAGACAAATCAGACATACATCATCATCCATATTGAACCTGTTTTTAAATCTATCTATCTATCTATCTAAACAAAAAACATCCAACCTTTATTCTGAAACCCCTAACCGGATGTGACGTCCGTTCCTCCAGCTAGCTTGCCGCTGCAGCGAGCAGCCCCTGTAGCTCACTGGCTAAACGTGTAAACTCGACTAATTGGCTCTTTTAAACTACATTCGACGGGTTTCGCGACCTCTTCGCTCGTTAATATGAGCTCTCGGGGGAACGACGCTGTCTCCTGAGTTCACACATTGTCGTGTCAGGATTTATTCTGCATTTTAAGTTTCTATTTTTTCTGCAGGAAACCCAGCAGTCGAGGTGGGTGAGTGTTTACTGCTGATGTTGCGATAAAGAACGGGTCAGAATGCAGATTAAACGGGTGTAACGCGGGTTGTGGTCGTGAGGGAGTCGTGAGACAGGAAGGCTTTATTTCTACAGCAGCTTCTTATTCTGCTGTGTTTTGGGTTCATTCATGATGTGACAGTGGGGAATAAATCACATATATAATGTCGTGCTCGTCTTATAGACACCCAGTTTAGGAAAGCATCCTGGTTTCCATATATTAGAGATAGATTATGGTTCAGGTCACGATTATATTCACAAATATATGTCGATTATTCCCTTTACAATCATCTCAGGCTCAATATGTTTAATTTAGGGTGAAGAAAAGCAGAAGCTGTTGGTATTTATTGAATAATAATTTAATTGACTTTAAGACTTCATTGTTTTTCTTTGATAAATGGCAATTAAATCATATTTTACAAGTAAAAAAATGGTTTTCTGAAGACTGGCAGATTCATTTATTTTTAGAAAATCAATGTGCAATAATTTGCATTTTATTTATTTATTTATCATTGCAAATACAACATATTTAAAAATATTTATTGTATTATTATAAAATGTATTAGTCATATTTAATATAAAAAAATATGTAACATACATTTTGTATGATTGTTAGTCAACCAAATAAATAATTAAATCTGTAAATAAAAAAAAAAATCAGTTTCAGGTTCACGACCATCAGAGCTTTAATTAAAGTGATTTAAGGTCCTCCTTTGTAACCGAGTCTCTCGTCCTGCTGGAGGTCCGGCCTCAGACCTGCAGACCCGGAGGATGGACCCTCTGGGCGCTCGCTCCCAGTTCGTGGACATCCAGACTCTCCCCACGTGGCAGCAGCAGCTGGCCGAGGAGACGCCGCTGGACCGGGACCGGAACCAGATCCTGCAGGACCAGAGCTTGCGGAACCAGGACCAGAACCAGAGCCTGCAGGACCAGGACCAGGACCAGAGCGGCAGCCTGCAGGACTTCCCCTCGCCGTTCCCCTTCAGGCCGGACATCAACCGCAAGATCGTCCTCTTGTGAGTCACTTTGTGTTTCCTGTGTTGCTGCTGCAGGTCCTCAAGTAGAGGACCAGGTTCTCTTAAAGGGACACACACATAAACCACCAAAGCTACTGGGAGGAACTTTTAACTGGGCTCAGTGTAGTCCTGGTCCTCTATAGTCCTCAGTGTAGTCCTGGTCCTCTATAGACCTCATGTAGTCCTGGTCCTCTATAGACCTCATGTAGTCCTGGTCCTCTATAGACCTCATGTAGTCCTGGTCCTCTATAGTCCTCAGTGTAGTCCTGGTCCTCTATAGACCACAGTGTAGTCCTGGTCCTCTATAGACCTCATGTAGTCCTGGTCCTCTATAGACCTCATGTAGTCCTGGTCCTCTCTAGACCTCATGTAGTCCTGGTCCTCTATAGACCTCATGTAGTCCTGGTCCTCTATAGACCTCATGTAGTCCTGGTCCTCTATAGACCTCATGTAGTCCTGGTCCTCTATAGACCTCATGTAGTCCTGGTCCTCTATAGACCTCATGTAGTCCTGGTCCTCTATAGACCTCATGTAGTCCTGGTCCTCTATAGACCTCATGTAGTCCTGGTCCTCTATAGACCTCATGTAGTCCTGGTCCTCTATAGACCTCAGTATAGTCCTGGTCCTCTATAGACCTCAGTATAGTCCTGGTCCTCTATAGACCTCATGTAGTCCTGGTCCTCTATAGACCTCATGTAGTCCTGGTCCTCTATAGACCTCATGTAGTCCTGGTCCTCTATAGACCTCAGTGTAGTCCTGGTCCTCTATAGACCTCATGTAGTCCTGGTCCTCTATAGACCTCATGTAGTCCTGGTCCTCTATAGACCTCATGTAGTCCTGGTCCTCTATAGACCTCATGTAGTCCTGGTCCTCTATAGACCTCATGTAGTCCTGGTCCTCTATAGACCTCATGTAGTCCTGGTCCTCTATAGACCTCATGTAGTCCTGGTCCTCTATAGACCTCATGTAGTCCTGGTCCTCTCTAGACCTCATGTAGTCCTGGTCCTCTATAGACCTCAGTGTAGTCCTGGTCCTCTATAGACCTCATGTAGTCCTGGTCCTCTATAGACCTCATGTAGTCCTGGTCCTCTATAGACCACCAGAGAGAAGAGGGTCTGGTTCTATGAAAAGCTCAAATCGTGATTTCTATCTGATTTAATTCTTCCTCCCTGACTGATGTTCCAGTGAACTGAAGTCTTTGATGAAGCCACAAATCCTCTTTTCATTCAGAATAATTAGATTTACTGAAGGCGCCATTCATGAATCCTCTTTGTGGGTCACATGACCGCTCTGGTCCTGGTTCTGGTTCTGGTTCTGGTCTCTTCAACATTCCTGCTGTGCTAACGTGACCGAGCTCCCCGAGCACCGATCCCACTAGAAAACATCTCAACTGAGCTCATAAAGACCCAAACATAACAAAAGAACACACAGATATGAATGCACTATAATGCTATTTAGTAAAATGACAGTATAGATTTGATAAAACTTCTTAAAGTGGTGATGCTGGCGTGAGGAGCCTCTGTTGAATAAGTTCAGCTTTTCATGAAAGAACATTTAAAAGCTACTTTGTAGCCTCGAGCGCATTTCTTTCTTTCTTCTTTTATTTATTTGCAACATTTCAAAAGTTTGGTTAATATTCTCTTGAAATCGAATGGAAGCTGCACTTCCAGCTTTACTGCAGCCGGAGGGAAGGAGCGTGTTTATTATAACATATGCATAATAATAATAATATAACCCTCTACACGTTATTAATGTTTCTGTATTATTAAAGCAGCTTGCAGAGGATTCGGGTTGTGAAAGAAGATCTGATCTTTCTGCACCGGAACCACCAAACAGTCTCACTCTCAGACCACGTAGTGACGCACTGACGACATACTAATAACTAATAACTAATAACTAATAACTAATAACACAAGCAGCACTCACTGCTCTGTTATCATAACTGGGTGGAGGTGGAATGCTTTCATAACCTTCATATGTGACTCTTTATTCACCGAAAAGAGACGAGGAGGAGGAGATGAAGCCTCTTCCTTCTGGGTCCTGGCTGCTGAACTTGTGACTAAATGACACACACACACACACACACACACACACACACACACACACACACACACACACACACACACACACACTTCCTCATTGTTCTTTTCCAGACGAACCCCAGAGGGCTGCAGGGTGAAGTGCAAATAAGCTTTATTTATTTATTTTACTTTTGTGTGTGTGTGTGTGTGTGTGTGTGTGTGTGTGTGTGGTCCCCCGGCTTTGACACGAGATACGACTTAAATGAGCCGCTTGGCTGGAATTTGGGGATTTACTGCAATAAATACTGAAGTAGTTTTATGAAACATTAATACAAACATAACACTTTTTTTTTTCTACAATCAAATAATTTCCTTAATTAAAAGTGATAAAACTATTATGAAATGATTTTTCTTTTTTAAATAAAATGATTTAATTAATTAAAAGTGATGCTTGACATAAATGAAACAATTATAAAAAATTATTCTCCAGTAAAATGATTTAATTAATTAAAAATAAAAACATATATATATAAATATATATATATATATATATATATATATATATATATAATATATATATATATATATATATATATTATATATATATATCAGGTTGTCTCATTGAGAAAATAAAAAGGATATTTAAGATATAAAAGAGAGAAAACAGGGAATAATCACAAGAAACTCAATCAGCAAAACAGAAAGAACACGTTAAACCAGGAAATTTAAAAAAAAGTTAAAGAATCATAAAACATGAGATGTGAAGCTTTAAGGGGAGACCCGTTTGAGGGTTTTGCCCTCCTCTCCGTCTGAAAGGAGCAAAGTGCCTGAAGGTCAGTGACCTGATCACATGACCAGAGGCCGAGGTTAACCTCCATGTTTCTTCTTCTTCTCTCTCTTTAGCCGCGGTGACGTGGCGCTGCTGAACTGCACGGCCGTCCTGAACACCAGCAACGAGTCGCTGAACGACAAGAACCCCGTGTCCGACAGCGTGCACCTGCAGGCGGGACCCGAGCTGCGGGACGAGCTGCTCAAGCTCAAAGGTGCAGGCAGGGTATTAACATACCTGAGGACAGACATGTTAACATACCTGAGGACAGACATGTTAACATACCTGAGGACAGACGTGTGAACATACCTGAGGACAGACATGTTAACATACCTGAGGACAGACATGTTAACATACCTGAGGACAGACATGTTAACATACCTGAGGACAGACATGTGAACATACCTGAGGACAGACATGTGAACATACCTGAGGACAGACATGTTAACATACCTGAGGACAGACATGTGAACATACCTGAGGACAGACATGTTAACATACCTGAGGACAGACATGTGAACATACCTGAGGACAGACATGTTAGCATACCTGAGGACAGACATGTTAACATACCTGAGGACAGACATGTGAACATACCTGAGGACAGACATGTTAACATACCTGAGGACAGACATGTTAACATACCTGAGGACAGACATGTGAACATACCTGAGGACAGACATGTGAACATACCTGAGGACAGACGTGTGAACATACCTGAGGACAGACGTGTTAACATACCTGAGGACAGACGTGTTAACATACCTGAGGACAGACATGTTAACATACCTGAGGACAGACATGTGAACATACCTGAGGACAGACATGTGAACATACCTGAGGACAGACATGTGAACATACCTGAGGACAGACATGTGAACATACCTGAGGACAGACTTGTTAACATACCTGAGGACAGACATGTTAACATACCTGAGGACAGACATGTGAACATACCTGAGGACAGACGTGTTAACATACCTGAGGACAGACATGTTAACATACCTGAGGACAGACATGTTAACATACCTGAGGACAGACATGTTAACATACCTGAGGACAGACATGTTAACATACCTGAGGACAGACATGTTAACATACCTGAGGACAGACGTGTTAACATACCTGAGGACAGACATGTTAACATACCTGAGGACAGACATGTTAACATACCTGAGGACAGACGTGTTAACATACCTGAGGACAGACATGTGAACATACCTGAGGACAGACATGTTAACATACCTGAGGACAGACATGTTAACATACCTGAGGACAGACATGTTAACATACCTGAGGACAGACATGTTAACATACCTGAGGACAGACGTGTTAACATACCTGAGGACAGACATGTGAACATACCTGAGGACAGACATGTGAACATACCTGAGGACAGACATGTTAACATACCTGAGGACAGACATGTTAACATACCTGAGGACAGACATGTGAACATACCTGAGGACAGACGTGTTAACATACCTGAGGACAGACATGTTAGCATACCTGAGGACAGACATGTGAACATACCTGAGGACAGACATGTGAACATACCTGAGGACAGACGTGTTAACATACCTGAGGACAGACGTGTTAACATACCTGAGGACAGACGTGTTAACATACCTGAGGACAGACATGTGAACATACCTGAGGACAGACATGTGAACATACCTGAGGACAGACATGTGAACATACCTGAGGACAGACGTGTTAACATACCTGAGGACAGACGTGTTAACATACCTGAGGACAGACGTGTTAACATACCTGAGGACAGACATGTGAACATACCTGAGGACAGACATGTGAACATACCTGAGGACAGACATGTTAACATACCTGAGGACAGACGTGTTAACATACCTGAGGACAGACGTGTTAACATACCTGAGGACAGACGTGTTAACATACCTGAGGACAGACGTGTTAACATACCTGAGGACAGACGTGTTAACATACCTGAGGACAGACGTGTTAACATACCTGAGGACAGACGTGTTAACATACCTGAGGACAGACGTGTGAACATACCTGAGGACAGACATGTGAACATACCTGAGGACAGACATGTGAACATACCTGAGGACAGACATGTGAACATACCTGAGGACAGACATGTGAACATACCTGAGGACAGACATGTGAACATACCTGAGGACAGACATGTGAACATACCTGAGGACAGACGTGTTAACATACCTGAGGACAGACATGTGAACATACCTGAGGACAAACATATTATTGTCTTTGACAGAGTTTCCATCCAAATGAATCTCGACGCTCGAACTCTCAACACGAGGGACAACTTCCTTTGTGTTTCCTAAGCTTTCAACCACATTTCATGGCCTTCCTCAGTGGATGCTGTCATAAAATACATTTAAAAAAAGTATATTTTCCCACTTGTTTTTGATTGGCATCAAGTTATCCAGATCATTATCACAGTTCATAAATCACCATGATGACAAATTAATTCACAATTGTGCTTTTTGATATAAATAAGTTGCAAGAGTGCATTAAAAAAAGCATCAGAACGGACTAATGGAGCTTGTTAATGCTAATAAAAAGAGCTCGTTAATAATAATAATAAACGAAGTGCCAGCGGAGGATCCTGAATGTCTTCATTTAAAACTCAAATACAGTGAGAGCGAGTAGTAAAATATATGATTTATCTGTCATAAAAAATTGTTTTTAAAGTCGGGTGTTTTAGAAAATAAATAACGTATGAAGCAAGAAAATAATTTACTTCCTGGCAACAAACTAATTCTCCTCGTTTTTTCAAGCAGAACATTTTATTTATTTTTGTTCCATTAGAAAGAAAAAAAAATGTGTGTTCAAACATAAATCAATTTAGAAAATGTATAAAATATATTTTATTCTTAATATTAGGATGATTATTTATATACAGTATATATGTGATGAACATTAAGACAATTTTTTGGGTCATTTTTTGGCCTGCAAGTTTTTGTTTATTCAGATTTTGATGCATGTTCACTGTAAATGTTTTATTCTTGTTTTCTTTTCTTCATTTCACGTTTGAAATAATCCTAATATTCCGTCTCATATCTCATGTGCAGGATGCCGGACCGGCGAGGCGAAGCTGACCAAAGGCTTCAACCTGGCGGCACGCTTCATCGTGCACACGGTCGGCCCGAAGTACAAAGCCAAGTACCGCACGGCGGCCGAGAGCTCGCTGTTCAGCTGCTACCGGAACACCATGCAGCTGGCCGCGTAAGATACCCAGGTGTTTGAGGCTATTCTGCCTCCATGATGTCAGGTCCAGGTGTTTGAGGCTATTCTGCCTCAAGACGTCAGGTCCAGGTGTTTGAGGCTATTCTGCCTCAAGACGTCAGGTCCAGGTGTTTGAGGCTATTCTGCCTCAAGACGTCAGGTCCAGGTGTTTGAGGCTATTCTGCCTCCATGACGTCAGGTCCAGGTGTTTGAGGCTATTCTGCCTCCATGACGTCAGGTCCAGGTGTTTGAGGCTATTCTGCCTCCATGACGTCAGGTCCAGATGTTTGAGGCTATTCTGCCTCCATGATGTCAGGTCCAGGTGTTTGAGGCTATTCTGCCTCCATGATGCCAGGTCCAGATGTTTGAGGCTATTCTGCCTCCATGATGTCAGGTCCAGGTGTTTGAGGCTATTCTGCCTCATGACGTCAGGTCCAGATGTTTGAGGCTATTCTGCCTCATGATGTCAGGTCCAGGTGTTTGAGGCTATTCTGCCTCATGACGTCAGGTCCAGATGTTTGAGGCTATTCTGCCTCATGATGTCAGGTCCAGGTGTTTGAGGCTATTCTGCCTCCATGATGTCAGGTCCAGATGTTTGAGGCTATTCTGCGGCCATGATGTCAGGTCCAGATGTTTGAGGCTATTCTGCCTCCATGATGTCAGGTCCAGATGTTTGAGGCTATTCTGCCTCCATGATGTCAGGTCCAGGTGTTTGAGGCTATTCTGCCTCATGACGTCAGGTCCAGATGTTTGAGGCTATTCTGCCTCCATGATGCCAGGTCCAGATGTTTGAGGCTATTCTGCCTCCATGACGTCAGGTCCAGATGTTTGAGGCTATTCTGCCTCAAGACGTCAGGTCCAGATGTTTGAGGCTATTCTGCCTCCATGATGCCAGGTCCAGATGTTTGAGGCTATTCTGCCTCCATGACGTCAGGTCCAGATGTTTGAGGCTATTCTGCCTCAAGACGTCAGGTCCAGATGTTTGAGGCTATTCTGCCTCCATGACGTCAGGTCCAGATGTTTGAGGCTATTCTGCCTCAAGACGTCAGGTCCAGATGTTTGAGGCTATTCTGCCTCATGACGTCAGGTCCAGGTGTTTGAGGCTATTCTGCCTCCATGACGTCAGGTCCAGGTGTTTGAGGCTATTCTGCCTCAAGACGTCAGGTCCAGGTGTTTGAGGCTATTCTGCCTCATGACGTCAGGTCCAGGTGTTTGAGGCTATTCTGCCTCCAT
>JBAMJR010000226.1:1125000-1142500 GCA_038501785.1 Myoxocephalus aenaeus | reverse complement strand
ATGGGAAATTAAAATAAATCAGGACAGGCAAACGAATAGTTTTTATGCGCTGGTCAAATTAGAGATTTTTCAGTTTTCTTTTGGCTGTTGACAGTATTTTCTGATTTATGGAGAGACATAAACAGATGTCATGAATCCTCTTATTACAATCCTTTGACTCTCCTTTGACTCTTTGGAACAATTTTGTCAGATGTAAGAAAAGCAGTTGAACTTAAATAATGTAATTTAATCAGAACTAAAGTCTAACGTTAGACAAAACCAAAACATCTGAAGTGCCATCAAGTGGAGTGAAACCAGTAGAGTGAAACCAGTAGAGTGAAACCAGTAGAGTGAAACCAGTAGAGTGAAACCAGTAGAGTGAAACCAGTAGAGTGAAACCATGGCGGATGATGTTTTTGCAATACCCCAAAGTGATACAGAGATATTTGCAAATTGATTAAAGCTGCAACAAAAAAAAATTCCATCAACATGATGGAAACATGAGAGGTCAAAAAAACAAAATATATCCAATTGAGAATCATATAAAACATAATTTTCTGACGTGTTTACATCATTTAGGTGATTGAACTGATCATCAAAACTGTAATTTAAGAAACTCAATCAATTAACGACTGATTGCAGGTTTAAATTAAATCTCTGGTGACGTTGAAAGTGCTGAAAACTGACATTTACACACACATACACAACTCTAAATATCACAGACTTCACCTTCATCCGCCTCTTTTTCCACAAATGTTTTCATTTTTATTCCTTTAACATCTTTATTTCTCCCCAGAATGCATGAATTGTATATATAATCTATAAAATGTCCGAATACTGGAGGAAAGAAAGTCTGACACAAGTTCTCAAAGACCTCAGTGACGTCTTTAAATGTCTCATATTGACCACCCAGAACCCAAATATGTTAACTTCACCACAACAACAGCCTCAAAGCAAAAGAACAGAGTCCTCACTTTTGAGAAGCTGCAACACACGAATGATTATCAAGATTCAGAACATTGTTCACACAGGCAGTACGACAGCGCCACCTACAGGACGTCCAACTAGTGTGTGTGTGTGTGACCTGTTAACACTGTGTCTCCAGGTGTGGACATGTGTGGCCGGACCGTGATGGTGTTGGTTGGACGGAACATCCCGGTGACGCTCATCGACATCGAAAAGGTAACGTAACAGGATGCGCATTTCAAAATAAAACACTTTTATTGACGTTGCATTCAATTTTTGGGCTCATGTTTCATCTTTAAATGTTTAGTTTGTGTGTGTGTGTGAGTGTGTGTGTGTGTGATTTGTGTGCACACGTTTCAGGGTTCTTACGGTCATGGAAAACCTGGAAAAGTCCTTGAATTATAAAATGGTTATTTCCAGGCCTTGAAAAGTCCTTGAAAAAAATAAAATCCCAAAAGTTTAGTAAAAGTCATGTGCATGTGTTATATTCATGTGTTCATGCATAATGAATATACTTTTAAAAGAAAGACGCTCAGAATATAAGCAGGCATACATACAGGCATCTATATAAATGTACAAATTTACAACATCTGTACCCTTTAAAAAAAAAAATAGTTATTTGTATTCACCATCTACCAAAAGCAGCAAAACTTCACCCAAAATAATCAAAAAACCACAAGAGTGGCCAAGTAAAGTGATAAAATGAAAAGCTGTGAAATAATAATAAACAGAATAGTTTTTCCCGGACTCCTGGCCTGTGTCTTCACACTGGTTTCTTGTGTGTTTTCTGGTGCAGGCGCTGCTGTACTTCATCCACGTCATGGACCACATCACGGTGAAGGAATACGTGATGGTTTACTTCCACACGCTGACCGGCGAGCACAACCACCTGGACTCCGACTTCCTCAAGAACCTCTACGACATCGTGGACGCCAAGTGAGTCGTTAAGACCAGCCGCTGGTCTGAGTAACGTCCTCTGGGACGAGCTGCACCACTGGGTCTTTTTCCCATCAACCCCTTTTCCTACTGGGATACTGGCGTCATGTGGGGAACAAAGTCTTTGTGTTGGGAAAGAAGATTAGCATTGTTTTACTTTAGTTCGTTTATTATCGGATTTAATTTATTGGTCCATTATCAGCTTCCTTGTGGTTCAGACAAAAAATGTCTATGCTTCATGTGTTAAAGCTGCATTCTCTCTCCTGACCACCAGGGGGCGACTCCTCTGGTTGTATAGAAGTATATGCTTCATGTGTTAAAGCTGCATTCTCTCTCCTGACCACCAGGGGGCGACTCCTCTGGTTGTATAGAAGTATATGCTTCATGTGTTAAAGCTGCATTCTCTCTCCTGACCACCAGGGGGCGGCGACTCTGGTTGTATAGAAGTCTATGCTTCATGTGTTAAAGCTGCATTCTCTCTCCTGACCACCAGGAGGCGGCGACTCTGGTTGTATAGAAGTCTATATAAATGACTTCTCTCTTGATTTATTACTCCTCCTCCCCCCCTTTGCATTTCTCATACTCATAGAACCTGAGTTACACCTTAGTTATGACTTCTTTCTATTTTGGGTTCACACTGGGTCGGACAAAAAGTCAGATAATCTAAACCTTCCGCCAAATAATTTTTTATAGATGTGCGACATTTTGAACTCCATATTTTCCCGTAATTGGACGTGTCATTTTGGATCAAAGCGCCACATGTTAAAAACACCATTAAACGCGATCACTTTGAAGTATAAAGCGGCATTAGCTTAGTTCCCATTGTTTGAGTCTTTCTGCTCTCAGGAGCCACACACAGCGACTGTGGCTCTTGTTGCTTTAGCTCTCTCTCCCGTAGCGCAGCTTTAATGTTCTGTGCTGTGTGTTCTGGGTTCTCAGTCATTTGGTCAATTCCACGCCGGCCTCACTTTAATGTCCAGAGCTGCGTATCGAACATAAACCGTGAGGGAAAAGTCTCAGGAAACGTCCTCCAGACGGAACGAAGGTCCCGGCAGCTCACCGGCCTCTTTTTCTTTTTTTCTTTTGTGGTGCAGCACTAAGTTTGAAATATCTTAATTCAAAATCCAGAAAGTGCACACAAAAAAGTCGCTGGATGTGATGGATGCAACGTCTTCTGTCGGTCCTCCAGCTGCAGACGTGTGTGTGTGTGTGTGTGTGTGTGTGTGTGTGTGTGTGTGTGTGTGTGTGTGTGTGTGTGTGTGTGTGTGTGTGTGTGTGTGTGAGTTCTTGCAGGATGACGATGCCGAGCTTGCAGTGTTTAGACGTTCAGGAAAAGCAAAACGAGCTGTGAAGCGCTTTTGTTTCGCTGTGTGTGTGTGTGTGTGTGTGTGTTTATATTTTGGGAGAGGAGAATCTGGCGGCCATATTTGGAACAGGAAACCCACACTTGGACCGCTTGTTTATGGGATGATGTATCGGCTGCGACTCGACCTTCATCAGATAGTTAAACGTTGTTGTTTTTTTTTAAAGCAGATGCTCTGGACATCACACACAATGTTGGACTTTATTTTTTGATTAAGATGAAGAATGGGCCTCGAGAGGCTCATCGCAACGAAGGACTGACGACACTAAAACAGTTATTTATCCTGGGGGAAGTTGCGGTCCTGTTTTTCGTTTCGTCCCGCTCCACGATATGGGACACTAAATATTTTAGACTCATTTAAAATGATCGATCGATTCTGAGCGAGGAACAAAAGATTCTCCGTGTGTCAGCCTGCGGTTTCTTTTTCTCAATCTGTGTTTAAAGTTTTGCAATAGTTACTCATAATAATAATAATCATATTTTGCTCGCGTGTGATGAGGCTCCCGTGGTTCAACCGTTAGCCGTTAGCTGTTAGCTGTTAGCCGTTAGCCGTTGGACCAATCAGGTCAATGTCAGATAAAGATGAAACTACGGTCAGACCACCTTCAAAAGTTCGTAAAAAGCGTCATAAATATGAATATTTATATAAAAAAAAAAAAAATATATATATATATATATATATATATTTATTTATTTTATGGGGTGGGAATCACCAGCGGTCCCACGATACGATATTATCCCGATACTGCGATATTATCCCGATACTGCGATATATTGAGTATTGCGATGAATTACCTTTTTTCAACTGCAAATTGTCCCCAAAGGAAAACTTTGTCAACATATTTGATCTAATAAGATAAAGTTTTCAGTCTGTTCATCTCACGCAAGATGGGACAAACTGACCAACACTATCATCAATGTTGCACCTGACAAACTGAACTGTTTGCATCACAGTCTGCAGTCACTTCATCATCACAGTCTGCAGAGTCACTTCATTCCAGCTGGACGCGAGGAGAGGGAGCGTGGCTTATCTCTGTGCAAACAGTTTTCATTTCTGCCATCCACCATGAAAATAATCACTATTTATGCTTTATACTTGTTGCGGCGCTACGATTGACAGGAAGTCCAGACGGTTGATTTTAAACGCGGACGCATTTCTAATTTCTTTCTCCGCAACTTCCTACCGTCACGCTGACCCTGGAACTCTGCTGACCTCACCAGACAACAACACAGCGCCATCTAGTGGGCTGAAAAAGCAATTGATTTTATTATTCTTTGACCAAAAAGTTTATGATTGACATATTATAAGATTGATACTCGGCCTCCTTTTTCCCAAGTGCCCAGAAAGTATCAATGTTGATTTTAAAAATAAAAAACTGAGGCTCCATGTGCAAAATATATTAAACTATAATATATATTATTTTGACTACCTGCTCACAACCTCTCCTCTCTTCCTCTCAGCTCAGTTAAAGTTCACTTCAGTTGTTTTTTTTTGGATGCTGAGGATCAAAGAATTTTATGTTTTTTTTACCGACTCCAGTTCCTGCAAACGGTTTATTTTGGGCGTGTGATTTTAATGAAATGTCATGATTGGTGCATTTGTCACAGATGATGTGTTCAAAGTCTGTAAAAGTTGTAAATCCAATATTAATGTCTGTTCTTACAGCTTTGGACTTTGATGACTGACTGGTATTATTTACCATCTTTTAAAGAAAACATGTTCTTTTCTGTGGTTCGGAGGGTTTAAGTTGAACCTTAACTCTCGACAAATGCAAGATGGAGCCAGTGTCGTATATTTGGACATAAACATGAAAAAGATTGCCATTCGCCTGAAAGCCGACATCCGGATGATGATCTGTCTGCCAGCTTTGCATCAAACGCCCGACAGATGCCAGAGATCTCTCATAAGAAACTTCAAAAGATTGTTTCCCTCGTTTTTATTTCTAGATCCTGAATATACGGCGCGTCATTATCGCGTCAGGTCCTCCACTCGGACTCAGATGTCGGGCCGGCGCTGCATCGCTCTGTTCGCGGCCCGCTGAGAGGTTCTCCATCGATGACTTTCCTTTCATTGAGCTAGATGGGAGCCACGTCCTCCAGATAGAAACCAGAAATGTTTACAGTTCCACGTGGCATCCAGAGTGGAAACCACAGCTTTGTAATAATAGTGTTCTTCAACGCAGTGTGCAAAGATATTTTGGGCTGAATTGCAGAAATAATCATGGAAAACTGGCATTTCAGGCAAGAAGCACAAGCTGTCATGTGATCAGATTGGTTCAAACATTCTTCCTGTTCAATGAGGCGTCGTCATCTTATCACAAAGAGCTCGTATATATCATATAAAGCTTTTTTTAGGATCCATCACGTTCAGTTTTTCCTCCAAATAAAGAGAGTTTAGATGAACTGAACCAGTGCAGTGTAACAAAGTGTATGACAATTTCATGTCACCATTATCATGGAGAAAATAATTGCGAATCACGGTATTATCCCGATAATCATGAAAATATGCTTAAAACTCTTTAAATGGCACTAAAATATACTGTAATCACTTCACCTTTCATGTAGTTTTAGTGGACAAACAAAAAAACTAAAGTAGTCATAAATATATAAACGGGAACATTTTGTGATTCTGTTCTTTCTCGCATGATAATTCCTGTATTATTATTATTATTATTATTTCTTTTTTTTTTTAACCAACTTCTGTTTTTCACTTCTCTTCCATTATTTCGAGCTCGGCAGTTTTTTTTAATCCACCAATGTGACGCTATTCACGATTATCCCGATAATGGAAATTCACCACGATCAACTTATTGGGAGTGGTTTTTTTTTTGTGTTTTTTTTTAAATCTCCAACACAGTAATTTAATATATCTTTTAATAAAGCATATGAAGCATGTTTATTGTGCAGCACCCTTCGACATCAACACAAAAATAAGATAAACTGTCATAGTTTTGGAAAAATTTATTACATTTGTACTTTTCTAGAGATAAACTCCAGGTCTCCATGGATTAATTCAACAAATGTGTTTCATGTGTAAAGTAAGATGCTTTACTTGTGTTTCATGTCATTTTTATAAAAAAATAAACTATAATACAAAATGCCATACGATGTGACGCAGCATGTGATCACAAATATATATATTTTTATTTTAAAAGAAAAGGTGTAATCATGTCCTAAAACAACTGGAAACTGAGTTTTATTTTGTGCATCTATAGAGAAACTAGGAAATAATTTGGTATTATTTTGGTGCATTTATAGGGAAACTAGGAAATAATTTGGTATTTTTCTAACGTACTGAAAGAGAAACTCCGGCGCTCAAAGGGTTAAACCAGTAACCACAACCCAACACACTTCCTGTGTCAGTGGGAAACTCCATGCAGTCATTACGCAGCTTTCAACCCCCAAGCTCCTCCTCTTCATTACCTTCTGAGTCGGCTCATTCCGTTGGTTTTGCTGCACCTTTCTTAACCTTTTTCAGTCAATGAAGCCCTGGAGACTTTAAAAACGAAGGAGCATGTTCCTGATGATCCTTTTTACAAGATAAACGTGTCGCCCGGCGGCCGTAGAAGTCGTCTGCTGGTACAGCGGAGAATTACACAGAAAACAAAGATGTGAATGAAGACACCTTCGTTCAAACTTCCCCTTCCACCGGAGGGAAACCCCGTTCAGCCGTGACCGCGTCGTCGCTGAGTCATCTCGGAGAGTTGCAGCTCGTTTAGTGCCGATCGCCTTGAAATGTCACGGTTATTAAACCCCTTCCGCTCCAACTGCACAACCTTTCAGCAGCTTTAGAGTTGGAGCGAAGGTGCTGCTATCAAATGAAACCTCAGGCATTGATACCGGCCGTGTCACGTTAGCTAGTCGGTTTGTTTGTTAACTGTGTAAAAATCCCCAATAGTCTAGAAACACTCTATCCGTCAGCTCTGGTTTGAACCACAGAAGAAGAAGTGGACGTAGTCATCACGACATCACCCTTTAGTTTGTGGACTGATGCTTTGAAGCCACGATTTCGCTGTCGCCATCTTGCATTACGGTCGTCGCCATGTTGATTTTTTTGTTGTTGCAACCAGTAAACAGGAAGTGACATTGAGATGCCGTATACGTCTCTGGTGTCGACCTGTCAATCACCTTGTAGCCCCGCCCTAAAGCATCCCCTGCTTTATGGTCTGTTTGACTCTAAATGACCATAATTTACTAAATGAACATCATGCTGTATTGAAGAAGACTTGAAACTAGAGATTGAGACATAAACTCATGTTTACAATGTTTACTGAGGGAATACATCAAGAGAAGTAGAGTCATTTATATAGACTTCTATACAACCAGAGGAGTCACCCCCTGGTGGTCAGGAGAGAGAATGCAGCTTTAACACATGAAGCATATACTTCTATACAACCAGAGGAGTCACCCACTGGTGGTCAGGAGAGAGAATGCAGCTTTAACACATGAAGCATAGACTTCTATACAACCAGAGGAGTCACCCCCTGGTGGTCAGCAGAGAGAATGCAGCTTTAACACATGAAGCATATACTTCTATACAACCAGAGGAGTCACCCTCTGGTGGTCAGGAGAGAGAATGCAGCTTTAACACATGAAGCATAGACTTCTATACAACCAGAGGAGTCCCCCTGAATATCAGCTGAACAAATCACACTTTGAACCATAGACTGCAGAGGGCCTAAGTTGGAACAGACTAACTCAATATTTAAAGCCTAGTTTTACTGTTGTAATTCAATAATAATAATAATCAAGAGTTTTGACACGTTTCTGGACTGGAAATCAAATCCTAGTTCCTACAGTATTCTCTCCTGTCGTGCAACAAGTTTGAATCAGTTAATTCTTCCAAATTTCCTTATTTATTTCTGTTACAAAAACAAAAACTCCAGATTTCCAACTCTTGTTGTACATAATGAACCCGACAGCACCGCGAGGGCCCGAGAGCGGCACTGGGAATAGATCCCTTTCCTCGGGTACACGTTGTACTTCCTCTCCTCTGTGAGCAGCACACACGTCTGTTTCAGATCATGTTCATGGCTCACATTTCACACAAATACAATTTTAATCCCCAACTTGGATGTCCCTTTCCTTTGAGCAGTTACCGCTCTTTTGGCGGCAACGTAGTCGAAGCGACCGCTAACCCCGGGCCTTTGCACGTCCAGCATGTTCAACCCATCAAGATATTGATTTGCTGCAGATGCATCGTGGCTCCAGGCGACCTAAACCAGAAGACTGAAGCCAATACATGAACACATAACAGTTTCCAACACTTTGTCTGGCTCAGTGAGGATTTGTTGACTACTTTCTCCAGGAGACGGATGAGGTTGATCCTCATTGTTGTGCTGGACCAGGGCCCCGTGCTGGACCAGGGCCCCGCGCTGGACCAGAGCAGGAGCCCCACGTCATGGTTTAGCACTCCTGAGCTAGTTTGTCAGCTCAGAGATTCAGTTTCTCCCAAACGAGGTCGACTGTTTTGTGTTTTATCAACAGATGCAGCCAGACCACCACTGTGTGTGTGTGTGTGTGTGTGTGGTGGTGGGGGCGGCATGACAATGACAAATGTTGCGGGTTATTGTCAGAGTACTGCCATGAAGTGAGCTGCCAAGTCCCCAGGACCCGTGCTGGGTTGATTATCGATGACCCGTCGCTTACTGAGATTTGAAAATCGCTGATCATTTGGATCGCGAGTCTCAGTTTAGGTTACTTCAGGTTTGTTGTCGTCCCAGTTCAGGTCCAGTGAATCCCAACTGGCAAACCTTTCCTCCCGTCTTCAGAACAAGGGGGGTTGAGCGTGTGCTCCCATTTATTAGGGGATTACCGGTTTGATTGGGTTTTACTGGTTTTGGTGACCTCAGGATTGCATCAAAGCCAACGTTGTGGTTTTCCTGCTCCGGTGAGCCGAGACCTGCAGCCGAGGGTGAAGTCTCTGGGAAGGGGGTCAACGCCTCCAGGTCTGAGTTCATGGTGCTTTGCCAGAGAGCCGATGGATCCGGTCTTCTCCATGACCGGATTGGCGAGGTGTGTGAGATTGACGGGCTGGATTGGTGCGCCAATGGTTTTTGGCGACCAAAAGGCTGTAAATGGAGAGCTTTGTCTGAAGGTGACGCTCTCCATGCGCCGGTCTATTCCGATCCTCACCTCTGGCCCGTGAGCTCATGCTATGAGATCATGGAGACGGGTGACTCAAATTTAGTTTTCTATTTGAACACATCTGTCCAATACTATATTACAGAAACATTGGTAGAGAACATTTAATACAGCATTTAAAAAAAAAAATTAAATGTTGATGACATTTTGTGGGTGATGCTGACCATAAGGATCCATGGATATCCCATTATTACTTATTACTTACTACTTACAATACGGAGGACCTGAATGTTGGCATATTTTGACATCTGGCAGCAGTGGATGAAAAGTCCAGCGAGCCTCAAAACCTCAAATAATTAGAAATAGCCCTGAATGTCTTTTCCAATTTTAATGACAATAAGTGGTGCAGCTGATCGGATCCCAGAATTGAGCACAAAGATACATATAACTTTTAGAGATTCATTGATGAACCATATTGGCAGATGAATTCCTCGGTTTTCATCAGGTCCTGGCTAAAATATTAGTTTTGTATCAATTCATTGATTGTTTTTGGGGTCTTTTCATTGGATCTGTTGACTATCCTCACACATCCAGAGCCTGGTGGAGCGCTCGCCTTGCAGTGGATGTGCCGTCCGTCACATTTTTTATTTATTTATCTGGGCACAAACATCAGAACCGGCTGATTTAGCGAGAGCACGGTCTTCATTGTGGAGCAGACGAGAGGACGATGTGCAGAGCCAGCGTCAAACTTCACATCAAAAGCGATGAGTTGTAGTTAAAAAAAAGTCTTTGCTCATTAAATTTGTACTTGTAAATGTGCAGATATCCTGTTTAGAGCGATAAAAGTGACTATTTCAGAGCGCGGTGAGGACCTTCTTCTGTATAAAGGTGTGGTAAATGTTGCTGCTGGATCTGACTGTCCAGAAGTTTTTTTTTTGGGGGGGGGGGATGTCGCACCTTTTGGGTGGAAAATTCCCCCACAGTGACTTCACACACATCCACATATTAATCCTTTTCTGTTCATCTTTGTCATAATTCTTCTTCTGAGTTGTTCCTCGCTGTGAAGTATTCTCCCTGAAGGTTTCTGTTTCTCGTGTTGCAGGTTTAAGAAGAATTTAAAGGCCTTCTACTTTGTGCATCCAACGTTTCGCTCGAAGGTAAGAGAGTACGTCTCGTCTATTTCGTTTGATCTTTGCAGTCTCAACAGAGCTTACTCTGTATTCAGGCCTAGAGGATCAATATCGGTGTTTACCTTCTGTTGCCCCGGCCACTTTCCCCCAACTTCCGGTTTGTACGCAATTGTATTCTTTATTCCAGTTTAGCTCCAGTAATGTAAACAATAAATGATTGTAACGTGTTAAGTTACCTCCCCGAGAAAACACGCAATCCTCCTTCTTCTTTGAGGTTTATTGGCGGTTGGCAAACAACTGTTTGGTGCATTACCGCCACCAACTGGAAACACGCAATCCGCTCCAGCTGAGGCCAATTAGGCCTCATTCCCGGCACCTGTTCCCTGAGCCGCTCTTCCCCTCCCCCTCTGCAGCTGAGCCTAACCACAGCCTCAGCCACCACAATGATATTGAGGAATATTCAGGGTTCGGCCTGAAATCCCATTTGAGGACATTTTTATTGACTTTCTAGTGTCTCTTGGTGTTTATGGCTTCGCTTAAAGGAATAAAAAAAAAAGTACCAAAACATATCGATGCACCTGCCAGTCGGATTCTGTTGAGGATGTTTTTATAATATAATATAATCTCACTTCCAGAAGGGGAGACACAGTTAGACAAAGAGAGTTGAAACTTATAAATATTGGTTGGTTTGGTTGGTTTTATTCGCTCTCTCTAGATTAACTGTCTGTCTGTTAGCTAGCTAGCTAACAGACAGACAGTCGCTAAATTGGTTGTTCTTAATTTAATGTTTTATTATTATTATTTAATAACTCCATGGTTAAACACACAGTGCAGTACTGTGTCCACCCCTTCTGGTATTGAAAGAAGTTACAAAGGTACTACATTTCCAAAATGGGCGTTATTTGAATAAACAGATAACACAAAATTATTTAAACTTAATAACACCTTTTTTTTTAAATAAATTTAAAAAAGCTTAAAACCAAAGAGAAGCAGGATGAGGTTGTCGACGTAGTCAAAGTTATCGCACTTCCATTCTAAAAAGTGAATAAGATTAGAAAGAAATAAGGTCAATACGTTCCTGTCGGATTAGAAATTAAATTTCAGGAGGAAGTTAAAGTTGAATTGTTGGTTATAGAAGTTTTCTTAGTTTTTTATTTTAACTGAATTTGTTAATTGTTTTGGGTCATAACTATTTCCATTGAAGGATTCCACTATTGATAATATTTTAGCCACTTTTAGCCAACATGTAAATGCATGTGTTGTTTTTTTATATGTAATATTGTTTTACTCTAGGAACACATTTCCTAAACATAGTAGTCTTACTTTAACGTAGTGAACAGTGAATGCATTGTGCAGCAAAGCACCGCAAAACTCTGACGCTGCTCCAGATGCAAAAATCCCAAAACATGTAAATATTTTTTCTATGATTTTAAAAGAAAGGTTCTATGAGGGAACGGTGCAGCCGTCTCTGAGTCTTCTAGTTTATATCCGTTACTTATTGTTTACTGGAATCGCAGCACTCGATGCTCCGCTTGCAAAACGTCTCCTCGGGATCATTAAAGGTTCATCAGATCATTAAAGGTTCATCAGGATTAATCTAGTTCTGTGGTTTACTTTACAAAGTTGTGTTTGGTTTTTAATCAAAAGGAAACGCCATTTATAACTGACATGTCCCTTTTCTTATTTCCTCTCTCTTTCTTCTTCTTTTTATCCGGCTCCTTCCAGGTCTCCACGTGGTTCTTCACCACCTTCAGCGTGTCGGGGATGAAGGACAAGGTGCGCTACCTGGACAGCCTGCAGCAGCTCTTCACCTGCATGAGGCCCGAGCAGATCGACATCCCTCCCTTCGTCCTGGACTACGACGCTCGGGTAAATCATTGACGCGTAATCAACCATCTCACGCTATTATATGACTGACTGTATGAGTGTATACACAGCTTTTATGAAGTCTTCTTAAAGCTTCCATTGAGGAAGTTGAAAAGATAGACCGGATATAAGAAAAGAGCGTAGTCGTCTTGACGTCACCCGTTGGTTTGTGGGCGTTATGAAGCCTCGACTTCGGAGTTTTGGTCGTCGCCATCTTGGCTTTTAGCAGAAGTAACCATAAGAGGACTGAGGAGGAGTGGAGATGGCGTATACGTCTCTGATGTCGACCTGTCAATCACCTTGTAGCCCCGCCCTAAAGCATCCCCTGCTTTATGGTCTGTTTGACTCTAAATGACCATCATTCGCCCCCTGGTGGTCAGTAGAGGGAATGCAGCTTTAACACATGAAGACTAGACTTCTATACAACCAGAGGAGTCGCCCCCTGGTGGTCAGGAGAGAGAATGCAGCTTTAACACATGAAGCATAGACTTCTATACAACCAGAGGAGTCACCCCCTGGTGGTCAGGAGAGAGAATGCAGCTTTAACACATGAAGCATAGACTTCTATACAACCAGAGGAGTCACCCCCTGGTGGTCAGGAGAGAGAATGCAGCTTTAACACATGAAGCATAGACTTCTATACAACCAGAGGAGTCACCCCCTGGTGGTCAGGAGAGAGAATGCAGCTTTAACACATGAAGCATAGACTTCTATACAACCAGAGGAGTCACCCCCTGGTGGTCAGGAGAGAGAATGCAGCTTTAACACATGAAGCATAGACTTCTATACAACCAGAGGAGTCACCCCCTGGTGGACATTAGAGCGAATGTAAGTTTTAAGACACTTCAGCATTGACTTTCCTTTTCAGAACCAGAGGTTGCCGCCTGGTTAAAAGGGTTTATCCTCCTCCACCATGGTTACCCTGTGTTTTACCTTTTAATAAAGATGCATATTGCAGCTTTAAAAAGCTGTTTTTTGCATTTCCAATAAGTCTTCAGCCTTCACATTTGGCAGGAGTCACAACACTGCGTCGTTTCCAGTTCCATACTGTGTTGCCTCACATCCGCTCTCCGGCTCATTGTGTTTTAATGGAAACTTAACCTCTCACAGATTTCAAATCTAAACACAGAAACGTGTGTTTTATTTCGAGCTCTTTTCATCAGCTGTTCAATGAGGACTAAACGACCGTTCATTTATCTCCACTTGGTGTTTCTCTTCTTCCCGCTGATGTAAACCAGAGAAGGAAGAAAACAGGGATCACAATCAGCTAACGACTTGTTTATTTTGTGTTTGTGTGCATTTTTACAGGAATATCACCTATAAATCAGTCAGCCTACACATTCAATTTGAGTGAGATTGTCCAGGTCACGTTGGTTTCCCTTTGAAATTTGGGATCTGGTGTTAAAATAATTGGATGAAGTCACTGGTATTTGATTTAACGAGGCTTCGGGGCTGTGAGAGGTCTGACCGGTGAGAAGGTGTTGCAGTGTGATTCAAGCCAGCGGTTTCTTTTTACATGTCTCTACCATTTTATTCATATACTTCACTGCTTTTGTGAAACTAACCCAATTTCCGTCACCAAAACCGTTCGACCACCTGAGTAAAGTTATGTTTTCACAAGAAATATGAAGAATTTCCAAAATCGAGATTCAATTTTTCAGCTTTAGAGTCATATTTTCTCTTTACACTTTTGCCTTATGACAATGGTGCCTCATTATATAGAGAGCTGAGATTGTTCTGCAATTTTTGATGTAACACATGGGTATGTATCTCATATGCAAGTGCCTTTAAAAGGTGAATTTAAGAAATGATGTAAAATCGAGAAAATGACCTCAGTCCCTGAAGGGTTAAGGGAATGTGTTGAAAGAAATAGGACTTAAAAAAAGAAATAGTTTTCACGTCCAGTTCCTCAGACACATCAAAAAGCCCCGGAGCTTGTGTTTGGTCCTAATGATCCGTGACCGGCTGGCGTCTGAGGCGTGTGTTGTCTGAGCACTTTCTTATCTTTCACTTATTTAATACCCACTGCACTGTTGTTATCGTTGATTGTTGATTGTTGATTGTTGTTTGTCTCGTCTAACGTCCCATGTCCATGTCCAATGTATGCACCTTCCGCCTCGTAAAATTCCTCGTTTGTGAAAACATTCCTGGCTATTAAACAGTTTCTGTTTCTGATTCTGATTCTGAAATGTGTGTCTTCCCCTTGTGGAGTCCTCTGGATGCTCCTGGGTGAGGATTGAGGATTGACCCGGTCAACGGTAAACTCGTTGCGTGTTTTTGGGGTTGTTCCGTCTGGATTCACGCGTTTCAAACATCGGGAGCGGTTTAAGTTGGTGGCGGCTCAAAAGGCCCGTCGAGGAGCGTTGACGGGTCTTTTCGTTGCGCTTTATTCACTTTGGGGAAACGCCCGGTACCACAGCAACGTGACCATTTCAAATAAATGAATTGGAGTCGGTTGGACTGCACATAGGCACAAATGGAAACCATGTTTTTAGACATCTTGCTGCTGGTAACTGTCTTTAGGAGGAAGGTAGACCTGCAGGTTTTATGTTATGGATGTTCTTTTGTTTAGTTTTTATTACTTTGTTTTTTGTTAAATTGCCCATTCAGCATTTGATTAAGATTGGATTTTGATACATAAATATTTTTTTTACATATATGGGGCAGTTTTATTATAATAATTTTTTTCCTGTGAACATTACATCAACAAATGAACAATGTAGCAATATGTGTTCTCCTTCCATATTTACATGGATGTGGATATGGATTGTTATGCTTACAGCGCTGGTGAAACGGAGCTAAAGGTTATACCACCGTTTGGACGTGATTAACATCATGTAGGACTTTTGGTTTACGTGTCATAAACTATTTATTTCGAAGTAAAACAATTTTTTTAAATATTAAAATTGTGGTGATACTATTAGACATTTTTGTAGCAGTTTTTTTTATTGATTATTTAATTAGGAACCGCAGCAGCAACGCACCAGTGGTAAAAAGAAGAAAAAAACACGGTAAAAAATATTAAAATAAAAATAGAATAACTTTAAATATATCATCTGTCCTGTCATTTAGCCATTTTTACCAAACTTTTGCACTTTTTAAAAATTGTACCTTCTAATAATATTATAATGTTTTCCATATTGAGTACTATATGCTCATAGCAGTAATAGTAAAGTAAACCTGGTCTGGCCTGCTACTATGGAAAAGTAGTTTGTATCATCAGATTCTGACAATCAGCATTAAGAATTGTCACGAGATGAAAATGGTTTCCCTATTTATTTATTTATTTATTTATTTATTTTGTCTCGTAAAGACTGCAAATTGGGATTTTGAAGATATTTAAAAATGTTAATACCATATTAGGTGAACGATGTTTTCGGTCTTCGGGGGTTTGTTGGTTTCCCGTGAAAGCAAACAGCTTTGTTACAGTTAAGTGCAGTGTGAAGAAGCTGTCGAGTCCTCCATGCCTTTGCTTACTCATCAGGAACGTATTTTTAGGTCAACCTCAAAACTCTTGGGCGGACTTCATGAGAACACAATGGGCCGGCCTCCTCTAAGGCTGCAGAACGCTGCTTTTTCATCACTGCGCTACAGCACTCATATCAACACCTGGCTGCTGCTTTTACCCAGGAATAGTTTGCTCCACTGGGTTGAATGGCAGTTCTGGTGCTGGATTCCAGGAAATAGTGATTCCTTCATTGGATTCCTCAGAAAGTATGTTGTGTATATGATTCGGATTATTAGATTTTGATAACATGGGTTTAACGGAGCTTTACAGCGAGTTTCAGGTCCTCGACTTCACCGTTTTGGTTCACTCGTGTTGTGTTTTTTTGGCAGCAGTGTTCAGAGCGAAAGCTGTAAAAAAAGAAGCTCTACCTGCTCTCCACCGAGCAGCAGACAGACAGAGTTAGCGACTAGCTGCTGGACAAACTGGAGCGTTCAGAAGCTACAAATCTAGATATTTCCCTCAGGAGTTGGTGGAGACCAAAAACGGAGCTAAAAGACGATTGCAAAATGACTGTTTGTCGGATGTTTAAAGACAATTTTCGAACCGCAATAACGTTCCCAGGGACTAAGAACACTTTTGTGGAACTCCTTGCGTTTCTACTGCATGGACCAGAGTCCAAATTAAGTTACGGGAACATTTTACCTCCCCGAAAAAAGAGTCTGACCGGGACTTTGCAGGAACGACCGTCTCAACTCAGGGTCATTAGACGAGGGGAGAGCGTTTCTCTGTGTTAGTCTTTGCTGTCAGCTTCCTGACTCATTTATAAATAAAATAAAAAGAGAGAGAGATTGTGCATGCCCCTCTGCATTTAATGTATTACCCTGTGCATCAGTAAATATTTTTGCAGCAGTAAAAGTCGTGTCAGTGAGAGAAAGCATTAGCTTTGTGGGTTTTTTCAGCCAGTTTTCTTTAGCTGGATTGTGTTCCAGGCTGCGGAGGGTTTGTTAGCTCGCCGTCGGTCTTCAGGTCTGTACAACAACGGCCTGAAGAGACCTGGAAGTTCCTGGTCATTTCATTCCCGCAACTACTTTTTCAAAGAACTTCTCTGAGGAAACGCGGCTTGAATAAAGCAGCTGTTTGCTAACATCGCGTCAAAAAGGTGATGGCATGTTAATCTTGCCAAAACACTCGCGCACACTCGGCCCCTACTTGAATCAACAAAGGCTTTTGTACCAAGTATTACATACATGTCAGTCAGCGTGTTCAATACTTTCCCCTGTGTCATAGCATTTTATTGCATTTATAACTTAATTTCTGAACCTTTTTGTTTGGTTTTGTTTGTATGTCTGGATCGCTTGGTGAACATTTCATGTCAAAAGCACCTTTTTAGAAATATATTTACCGAGAGAAATGATGACGTGTTCAATACTTATTGTGTGTGTGTGTGTGGAGATATGTATATACAGTATATTCTACCACCCCCAAAAGGTTTTCCTCTTTCATAATATCCATGAAATGCAGTTTAGGAGTCTCCCAGCACGATGCGTTCAGGGCCACTTCTCAGCCGGTCACATCCGTCAGGGTCGACCACCACAAATTAATTATCAACCTGCTGGAGACTAATTATGTCACTGCTGTGACATTTTTGTTACTGATTGGCCCCGAGGGGCACGGTGCCCCGTCACAGCTGACTGGTACACAGAGATATTCACATCAGCATTTAGAGTA
>JBAMJR010000226.1:1087500-1120000 GCA_038501785.1 Myoxocephalus aenaeus | reverse complement strand
AGTGGGGCCTTTCATACACAGTTTATCGTCACAGGTTCGTCTCGCCTCGTCCTAACATCTGATTCGCTCTGTCCTGTCAAGAGGAGGAGAATCCCGTGTTCTCATCTTTTCTCACAAGACTGGAACGTGCAACGACCAGTCTGCTTCCAGAATGTCAATATACTGATAAACAGTTGTGGGTGTTGAAGTGCGCAGGCGTGTGACTAACTTCCCTTGAGAACTGGACATTTCATAGACACAACAGCTGCATAGCTGTGTTATACTGACCTCGCTAGCCTGAACTTTAATAGACATGAAGAGTAATACAATGAAGAATATCTACAGAATATAAGGATTTATATTATCACTACCAAACGGCCGAATCACCGTGCGGACGGAAGTGTGCATTCATACTGGATTATCTCGAGTAACAGGGTCAGGATTTCTGGAAAAGAGACGTTGCTGTTGAGTTTTACAAATAGTTCCATATAACCAACTCGAAAACAACCTAGACTGGTAAATAGCACTACAGGTACAGGTGCAGAAAAACAGGGGTGAACTGTCCCTTTAAGGCTTAAAGGGACAGTTCAACATTTGTTTGCGCCTCATTTATAAAAAAAAATATTATGGTTTACTTTAACGGGGGGGGGGGCAATTTGCAAAAATCTAATGTACTGAACTAAACTTTTAAAACATTCCTGAGACGTGTATATATATATATATATATATAATGTGTATATGATTTCCCACGCAGGTACTCGCCCAGCCCCGTCTGCCACACAACGTCAAGAATCTGCACATCTCTAGACCATTAAGGACGTTTCACGCTATGTTTTTGTTAAAAATCAATGCAAGCCGTCAAAATCAAACGTTAATCAATCGATTGTCTTTAAATCTTTCTTTTCCTTTTTTTCTAAAAACCAATCGCAGGGTGAGATGAGTCCAAGTAGACTTGCATTGGAATCGAGTGGTTTTACTCACTTTGTGCTTTTACAAAAACAAATAAAGATTACAAAAATGTATTTGACGATGAATTGTTAAAAATGCAGCTGTGGATTATTAAAATTAAAATAAAAACTTTGATAACACAATCCTAACTGTGATTATGTCAAAATGTATAAAAATGATGAGCCAAACTTTGACTTCCTGGAAATGTATATTATCTTCTTTTTTTTTATGATTTCAAGATTTATAGTACGGTTACTGTTTTTTTAATATATATATATACATATATACACACTGATTAAAATGATTTTTCTCTGTAAATGCGTTTTTTTCAGTTTTGTAATTGATTGTTCTTGAAAAATATTTAGATTTGTTGTGGAAACGTTTTAAATGTAGGAATGAAGCTGAATACAAAGGTTAATAACTATCATTTACCACAATGTTGATGTTATAAAAGACTTTTTTTTATATTATACTATTTAAATCAAGGTAGTCAAGTGGCAGTTTATTTTTTGTGTTATATCTTTACTGATGTACCACATTGGCGCTCTGTTTTGAAGGTCACCTCAAGTTCACATGAACGTTTGGAGCGAACCGACATCTGCAACAGCAGGAAATTCTTAGCGGCAATAAAAAACCCAGACAAATTAAAAGTTATGTTGTGTTTTTCATTTTGACAAAAATCTGTTGTCTATATGGTGTCCAGAGGCCGTGCTTTGATTTAGTCCAGCCACAAAGAAGGAAATCAAATCCATCACTCGCAGCGGAAGAGCAGGAAAACTAAAACGTTTCCAAGTGGAAGACATTCGGCTGCTTCTTGAGATGAAGACTTTCAGCCCAACGTCTTCAAAAGGTGTTTGAGTTCAGATACTTAACATTACAATACTGCTATCAGCTCCTTTGTCCTGATGAGGTAATAGCTTTACTCGACTTTTTATGATGTTTTTATGACACGAAACGATCACTTTTTATAGTTTTTTGACATACTGAATGGCTTTTTATGACGTACTATATTCTGACTTTTTATATATACTATACTATGACTTCATATGACATACTATACTATGACTTTTTATGATATTTATGACAATACACTATGACTTTATATGACATACGAAACTGTGACCTTTTATGACATACTACACTATGACTTTATATTACATTGACATTTTATGATATTTATGACTGTTTTATTATATCCTATGGTTTTACTTTTCTGACATTGTCACAGTTCTTTAACTGGACGACAGCAGGAGACACACAGGTGTGCCAGTGAATAAAGTGATGTGTTAACTACTAAATAAAACAAATAAGGCAAACAAATGAGTGGATGAGCAGAACATGCTGCATGAGCACAAACCACAGAGGTGAGAAGAGCCAACCAAAGGAATGCTGCTGCTGCTGCTGCTCCGGCTGCAATGCACCAAGTCCAGGTGTGTCCTGCTGGTTCCTGTCCAATCAGGTGTGTCCTGCTGGTTCCTGTCCAATCAGGTGTGTCCTGCTGGTTCCTGTCCAATCAGGTGTGTCCTGCTGGTTCCTGTCCAATCAGGTGTGTCCTGCTGGTTCCTGTCCAATCAGGTGTGTCCTGCTGGTTCCTGTCCAATCAGGTGTGAAGGCCTGGAAAGAGAGAACACAGCAACAGCAAAGCAACCAATGATATATATATATATATATATATATATATATATATATATATATATATATATATATTATTATATACATATTATTTATATATAATATATATATATATATATTTGTTGTATAAATATATATATATATATTATATATAGACATATATTATATATATTATATATAGATATGTTATATGATTTGGCACACTATACATACAATACTTTATATTATAATATAAATATATAATACAATATTTATAATAAACAAAATGTACACAATAACCTTTTAATAATTGTTTTTATAGCATACTATACTTTTTAATGACATGTGGATGACACGTTATGACGTCCTTTACTTTGACTTACATGCTGACATCCTGTCATCACAGTGAAGCTCTTAGACAAAAAACAGGACGCACAGGTATACAAATAAATTGAATGATTAATCAAATAGAACACAAGGCATGAGAGGAATGTGTGCAGTTGGCATTGTCGGGAGCGGGTGAATAGAAATTGCTGAATGGGTGTTGTTCTGTAAACAAGGAAACAAAACCAAAAGCACGGCACAGAGACATGAGAGGTGAGACGAGCCAAGCAAAGGAATGCTGCTGCAAGTGTGTCCTGCTGGTTCCTCTCCAACCACTGAACACTAAACTATGACCTCTATGAACTCTTAATGGCCTACTATATTATAATGTTTAAAAATAATTTTTTTAAAGACTTTTTTTTAAACATACAATACCGTCAATTTTTACGGCTATCACTTTTTATGAGATTTGTATGACTTATTGTACTGTGAATTGTTATGCGTGACTTTTTATAACATTTTCATTACATCCTATAATATAACTTTTTTTAAAGATACTACAATATTACTTTTGTATGATTTATTTATGACATACTATACCATGACTTTTTATGATGTTTTGATGACACATATACATATTTTACATAATATACTTTCACTTTTATGACATTTTTTACATGCTTTACTATCATTTTTATGACATTGTGTTGACATATTATGACTTATGACTCATGAGGAACACATTAATGCGATAAAGATAATTACACAATAATCTTACATACTATCATCTAGTCGTTCTGCACTGATTATGTTTCATTTTGGTACTTTGGCCGTTCATCTTGATTACAGAACCTCTGTACTAATACTTCAGGAACATGTTTAATACATGGCTTTTACTGTCAACAGAATATTTCTACAATGTGGTATTACTACTCTTCCATCAGTAAAAGATCTGCGTACTTCTTCGTCCACTGTGGTTGAGGGCTTTATTCACAGATTTATGCAATTTACCTGCAAACGTAGGACAGATTTTAAATCCAGAGCCCTCTGTGCGTTTCCCCTTTAAGGACACAGGAAAGAAGGAGACACATAAGTGGCTGAATAAGAAGGATAAACACCAGGTGTTGCACTTACAAAACCGGATGTGAAGAAGTGGCCCTGTGCTGATTAAAAACCTCCAACCTGCACATCAGCCGTCCTCAACACCTGCCGTCTCTTCACCTGCCCACCTCCTGCTGCCCTCTTCATCTTTCTAATCTCTCCATTCGTTCTGGATTAAAGAAGTGAGCAGAGGGATGAGCAGGATGCTGTCGTCTGTCCTGTGGAAATAAATGAAAGCTGAGGAGAGCCGAGGAGCAAATCCATCTTTTACGGACCTCCCTCTGTGACCGGCAGGGATTAGCTGGTCACAACATGGAGGCCGATAGACTTGTCATTTGCTGCACCTGGACTTGATCTCTTTAATATCTTAACATTAAATATGAAGCTCGATCCAGCAGCTGGTAACTTGGCTGAGGGAAACGTCTATCCTGGCTCCGTCCATTGGTCACAAGATCTGGCTCCCAGCAGCTCTAAAGCTCACTACATGACACACAACATCCCGTTTGATCATAAAAACAACAACACAAATGCAAAAGCAACAATCTGCCTTTTCATGTTTGAGTACATGCAGGATTATTTCTTGGCCAAGAACATGTTCTGCTGGTTGACTTGCAACTGCCAAGAGCCAAGAAATAGACCCTTTTACAGCAGACATCACAGCGTTAGCTGGAGGAAACACAAAGGAAAGATTGGAGACATTTCAGATGATAAAAGTTAAGCTTAGTCTCCTGATAACCTCCTCCACAGCTGGCTAAATTATTAGAGAGATGGAGTGAAATGTTGTTAATAGGCTAAACTATTAGAGAGATGAAGACATGGCGTGGTGTAATTAGCACGCTAACACATTTACTCCTGCTAATTCTCATGCTTCCACGCAACACTGGTCAAAGAAAATGATCTGAACAAAGATGGCATCTCTCTGGTAGCAATGTGCTTTCCTACACTATGACAACAGTGGAGGAATTATTAACAAATTGTACTCATTTAGCCGCTGGCTAGTTAGCTAGATACCATGCTAATTCCACCATGTTTTCATGCTAACGATCAACTGGTTACTACTGGCAGCAGGTGGCAGCTCATGGTTCATTTGAAACTATTCAAGTAATACTCACCAACCAAGTCAATGCTCCATGTCTTAAAACATGCATTCTCTCTACTGACCACCAGGGGACGACTCCTCTGGTAGTATAGAAGTCTATGCTTCATGTGTTAAAGCTGCATTCTCTCTACTGACCACCAGGGGGCGACTCCTCTGGTTGTATAGAAGTATATGCTTCATGTGTTAAAGCTGTATTCTCTCTACTGACCACCAGGGGGCGACTCCTCTGGTAGTATAGAAGTCTATGCTTCATGTGTTAAAGCTGTATTCTCTCTCCTTTAATTTGTGAGTTGTAGAGATGTTAGAAGGTTGTGTTTGTTGTCCTTTGAACAGATCAAGGCCATCCCTTCTCTTTCCTGTCTTCATGCTAAGATACGCAGCTGTAGCTTCATATTCAGCTCCACATTTCACTAAAATGTTGAACTACAGTTCAGAAAGCATGATCTGCTCTGGCCTGGTCAAAACAAACCCCTCCAGGCCTTCTTGGCGTGGCCACATGTGCAGAGCCCCCATGACTCATCTCAGCGTCTTGGCCGGCTCTAACTGACCATGATGTGCAGCTGTTTCACATGATGATGATGATGATGATGATGTTTCCCATCATGCTCTCAGACTTCAGGCCGGCGTGGGCACCTGTATGCATGACAGAAAGGGAAAAAAGGCCGTGAATCACAATGACTCATCTGCAGGTTTCGTGTACAACAGAAGGTTCACACATTTGCACATACAAACTGGTGACAAATTTGCTCAACATCAAATGAAATGAAAGACTTCAACAGTGCAATGGAGATTAAAAAATAAATAAACTTTTAAGCACAACAGTCAGCACCGCATGTGTGGATACAATGAAAGTTTTCATGACTGGAATGAGCTCATGGCTTTGGGATCTCAACATGTCCTTTGAAGCTCAGATTCAGACGGCATTGAATGACCCCTGAAGCAATCAAACAAAGTCAGACGTCCAGATGATAGAGAATGAAAAACTGTCCGTAAGCAGTAATTAGTAGCAGTGCATTAGAAACCAGAGGGGAAAGTTGCAGAGCTTGTGGAAGTTGTGTGACCGGTTTGTTCGAGTTGTGTGTTCGGTCAAGGTCACGGTCATACCCATCAAAGGTGTGTGGACGCACTAATGAGGCCTTAAAGGGGATGTGGAGAAGTTCCAAAAGCTGTTGATATGTTTCCCTACTTTCAACCAATGCTGCTATTGAGAATGAGTCATTGTTTTAGGGGGGGTTGTGGTTGTCTGTCCCTTTTAACCACCGGTAACCAAACTCCAATCGTTCTTGTTTTCAATAGAAGAAGCAGCAACACGGGGTTTGAAAGACTAAAAAAAACTAAAAAAATGTGAATGTCTATGCAGGCAAATAGCATAAAACCAGAGGAAAATCTGTTGCACAGCACACGGAAGAGAAAAGTGAAACAAAGGTTCAGAGACAAACAAAGATGTCAGACATTACACTAGCTCTGTGAAGCAAAGATAAACTGCCACGTCAGCACATAACAATCGCTAATTAGCACTGGACTCAAAGTACAGTTGAAGCTGATGGGAATGTTATTAGTTCTACAAATATTTGGCCAGAACCCAAACCCACAATCTGAAAAGTTGACCTGATGACGGCCCTCGTTCGTCCTGAGGGGACCACGAATGTCTGGACCAAGTTTCACAGTAATCCATCGAGTTCAGTAACCGCATGGTGGCACTGGAGGGACAGTCAAAGGGATCCCCTGAGTCGGTGGTTCTCAAATGGGGTTACGTGTACCCCAGATTTAAAAAAAATAATATTTAAAATTAGCAACCATTCAAAATGCTATATATTTCACAAGGGGTACATCACTGAAAAAAGGTTGAGAACCATTAGGATTCATCCTCTGGGGAACACGAATGTCGCTTTGAGCGAAATATGACAACCTCACGGTCGTGTTGGAGGAGAACGTCGCCGAACTCAGTAGGAAACATGTTCTGGGAATCATACATGTCTGTACGAACTTTTGAGTCTATCCATGTTTTTAGACGATTACATTTTGACCTGCTGGTGGCGCTAGAGGCAACGTCAAAGGATGACTAAAGTCATTAGAATGTATTCACATGGGGAACTCAAACTCAGATCCACTTCATGGCGGCACTAGACTAGAATAAAAATGGTATTGTAAGTAAGAAGTGGACGGAGTCACAGTCGCCTCCGTTGGTTAGCTGACCACGGGTTTGAAGCCTCTAGTTTTTAGGTTTTTGTCCGTCGCCATCTTTTTTGTTGTTGTTTTGTTTAACCAGAGGTGACACGAGAGACCACACACTCATGTTTACAATGTTTATTGAGGGAATAAATCAAGAGAGAAGTACAGTCATTTATATAGACTTCTATACAACCAGAGGAGTCACCCCTGGTGGTCAGGAGAGAGAATGCAGCTTTAACACATGAAGCATCGACTTCTATACAACCAGAGCAGTCGCCCCCTGGTGGTCACTAGAGATAATGCAGCTTTAAGACACTTCACTTTTAAGAAACAGGAGCTGCCCCTGACTTGAGTAAAAGTCAGGAGAATGAATCCTCTGAAAACCATGAGAATCTACAACATACCGTATATCATAACAAACCATCTGATAGCGGTGAAAACATTTCAGTCTACACAAAACTGATACAAAATCTGGCCGCTCAAAAAATATAAAAATAGCCCCACCATCCAGCCGAGGGCCTCCAATATGCTACGATCCGCCTCACCAAACACCGATTACGTGTTGGAAAGTGAAGCCAAACAGATGCTGTTCAAGCTGCGTCTGGAGGCAATATCTTATCACAAAAATAACATTTCATGGAACACACGAGTCAGGGAGTTCAACTGGCATTTGGCTGTGTGTCTGTGTGTGCGTGTGCGTGTGTGTGTGTGTGTGTGTGTGTGTGTGTGTGTGTGTGTGTGTGTGTGTGTGTGTGTGAAAGAGTGTGTGTGTGTGTGTACGTGTGCCTTGGTTGTCCGGTCTGCATCATATCAACAGCCCAGATATGTGGCAGAGTTTCAAAGTGAGCATGTGTTCGCTTGATTTTTAAACTAAACGGTCGTCTCTGAGTGGTGTCTGAGCGCAGTGAAGAGAAGTGGCCACTAGGTCGAATTAAAAGGTCGACTGTGTCCACATGATGATGTTCTCTCAGGATACTCAGGCATTTAGTATCTGAATGAAGCACACATGCAGCGGCAGTATCAACAGAGCAGATAAGCTACGGTCCATCTGTGGCACGCTGATACCGGCAGAGTCCCCGAGACACGGAAACCTCGTCCCTTTAAACGTCTGTTTGGAAGGAATGTGGCAATTCAGTCACATTTGGAATATTTATATAAATATAAATATAAAGTGGCAAAAAAAATTAAATCCCCACTAAATAAATAAGAAGTTGGGCTTTAGACCTTTTTTTCTTTTCCCCTGTGTTTGAGTCGTCGTAGGAACCCCAAATTAATTCCAATACTTGTGTTTATTGTATGTATTTGTTCAGCAAAGTCTTGGGAAAAAATGTATATCTGCAAAAATATGTATATCACTTTTAAAACATATTTTGATCAAAACTATGAACATCCAGCACAATGTGAGCAAGATTTCCCCCAAAATGCCTCCTCGAGCGGTTACCAAGTTTTTCAAACTGTATTATGGTGCCCTAACAACAGCCCACATACTAATAAGACAACTTTTTGGAAAGAGTAGGACCTAAATAATCTGAATCTGCAACAAAAATGTAGTTTACGTAAATACTTAAACTTAACGGTTACTTTAATTACTTTCGCCCATGGGGCCCCGTCGGGCTCAGCCCGAAAAAAGATCATGGACCAGCAACCCTGTGGACTCACCACCCACAGGGGGAAGCATCGGGGTCGGGTGCTATGCAGACCGGGCGGCGGGCCAGGCAGGAGACCTGGGCGAGCCGATCGCCAGCAGCATAGACGAGCTCTAGGGACGTGGAACGTCACCTCGCTAGCGGGGAAAGAGCCAGAGCTGGTGCAGGAGGTGGAGCGGTATCAGCTAGATATAGTTGGGCTCACCTCCACGCACAGCACGGGCTCTGGAACCAAGCTCCTGGAGAAGGGTTGGACTTTGTCCTTTTCTGGAGTTGCCCAGGGTGAGAGGCGCCGGGCGGGAGTGGGGATACTCACGAGCCCCCGGCTGAGCGCCGCTATGTTGGAGTTTTCCCCGGAGAACGAGAGGGTCGCCTCCCTGCGCCTACGGGTTGCGGGGAGTAAGGCTCTGACTGTTGTCTGTGCTTATGCCCCGAACAGCATTTCAGAGTATCCGGCCTTCTTGGAGTCGGTGGGAGGGGTCCTGGAAAGGGCGCCGCCTGCCGACTCCATAGTTCTCCTGGGGGACTTCAACGCTCACGTGGGCAATGATAGAGAAACCTGGCGGGGCGTGATTGGGAGGAACGGCTTGCCCGATCTGAACCCGAACGGTGCTTTGTTGTTGGACTTCTGTGCTAGCCACAGTTTGTCCATAATGAACACCATGTTCGAGCATAAGGCGGCTCATAAGTGTACTTGGTACCAGAGCACCTTAGGCCGGAGATCAATGATCGACTTTGTAATCGTATCATCTGATCTGCGACCGTATGTCTTGGACACTCGGGTGAAGAGAGGAGCAGAGCTGTCAACTGATCACCACCTGGTGGTGAGTTGGATCAGATGGCGGGGGAGTCGGCTAGAAAGACCTGGCAAGCCCAAACGTGTGGTGAGGGTGAACTGGGAACGTCTGGCAGAGGATCCTGTCCGGGAGGTCCTCAACTCTCACCTCCGGAAGAGCTTCTCACACATCCCGAGGGAGGCTGGGGACATGGAATCCGAGTGGACCATGTTCAAAGCCTCTATTGTGGACGCGGCCGTTAGGAGCTGTGGTCAGAAGGTCATCGGTGCCTGTCGCGGCGGCAACCCGAGAACCCGGTGGTGGACACCGGGGGTGAGGGAAGCCGTCAAGCTGAAGAAGGAGGCCTTTTGGGCCTGGTTGGCCCAGGGGTCTCCTGAAGCAGCTGACGGATACCGGCAGGCCAGAAGGGCTGCAGCTGTGGTTGTCGCGGATGCTAAAACTCGGGAATGGGAAGAGTTCGGGGAGGCCATGGAGAAGGACTTTCGGTTGGCCTCAAGGAGGTTCTGGCAAACCATTTGGCGGCTCAGGAAGGGAAAGCTCAGATGTTCTGTCTCATGTTCTGTCTCATATGTTCTGTCTCATGTTCTGTCTCATGTTCTGTCTCATGTGTTCTGTCTCATATGTTCTGTCTCATGTGTTCTGTCTCATATGTTCTGTCTCATGTTCTGTCTCATGTTCTGTCTCATATGTTCTGTCTCATGTGTTCTGTCTCATGTTCTGTCTCATGTTCTGTCTCATATGTTCTGTCTCATGTGTTCTGTCTCATGTGTTCTGTCTCATATGTTCTGTCTCATGTTCTGTCTCATGTTCTGTCTCATGTGTTCTGTCTCATATGTTCTGTCTCATGTGTTCTGTCTCATATGTTCTGTCTCATGTTCTGTCTCATATGTTCTGTCTCATGTGTTCTGTCTCATATGTTCTGTCTCATATGTTCTGTCTCATGTGTTCTGTCTCATATGTTCTGTCTCATGTGTTCTGTCTCATGTGTTCTGTCTCATGTTCTGTCTCATGTTCTGTCTCATGTTCTGTCTCATATGTTCTGTCTCATGTGTTCTGTCTCATATGTTCTGTCTCATGTGTTCTGTCTCATATGTTCTGTCTCATGTTCTGTCTCATGTTCTGTCTCATATGTTCTGTCTCATGTTCTGTCTCATGTTCTGTCTCATGTGTTCTGTCTCATATGTTCTGTCTCATATGTTCTGTCTCATGTGTTCTGTCTCATGTTCTGTCTCATGTGTTCTGTCTCATATGTTCTGTCTCATATGTTCTGTCTCATGTGTTCTGTCTCATATGTTCTGTCTCATATGTTCTGTCTCATGTTCTGTCTCATATGTTCTGTCTCATGTGTTCTGTCTCATGTGTTCTGTCTCATATGTTCTGTCTCATGTTCTGTCTCATATGTTCTGTCTCATGTGTTCTGTCTCATGTGTTCTGTCTCATATGTTCTGTCTCATGTTCTGTCTCATGTTCTGTCTCATATGTTCTGTCTCATGTTCTGTCTCATGTTCTGTCTCATATGTTCTGTCTCATATGTTCTGTCTCATGTTCTGTCTCATGTTCTGTCTCATATGTTCTGTCTCATATGTTCTGTCTCATGTTCTGTCTCATATGTTCTGCATCCTTCCAGCGGAGCGACGGCCAGCGCAGGAAGAGAAGAGCATCCTCTAAACCCAGAGAACACGTGTTGGATGAGAGCTCGGTTCTGCGCCTCCACTGTACTTCACATGCGGTTCCCATTACGTTCCTCAGATGGAGAACTCTTCTTTCAGGCCGTGTGGCTTCCAGGAGCATCTTCCTGTGAGCGGAGCAGAGGTCAGAGAAGGTCGTGACTTCTCTGTAAATGTGAACTCCAACGGAACAAAGTTTTTCTGCAGTAAAGTACTCTCATCAGACTAGTGCATCTTCACTGGTGGAAGAAGTACTCCAATCCTTTACGTTATTTATTTATTTTTCCAGTTAAATATGCAGTAGCCCATAAAGGCGTGAAGTTCCGCCCATTCTGGTAGACCGCCATGGGACCTTATTTTTTCTGGAAAAATATTTTTTTTAAGATAATTTTGCTCGTCAAGCAAGTTGCATTTTCTTGTAAAACCAGCAAAGTATGAAACTGTGAAAATACAAAATAAGAAAGACGACACATAAAAGTGACATCTCTATGTGTGGATTTAAAAAACAACTAAGTATGTTAGTATTTTCATTACAGACAGCTGAGTTTCTATATCAGTCTTTGATTCAAACACTGAACTACGAGGAAGAACGTTGTCTCTGTTTGTGAGTTTCTTTTCACCTCCCACTCGCACACTCTGGAGTTTTCTTTGTTCTTTTTAAACAAAGGGACAAAGCTGAGACGTGTTCTCTGCCGATGAGAATAAAACTAAACTAAACTTGGATTAATGTTCGCGTGAACGTTCTCCACACTTCAGGAAGTTGACTTGCTATGCAGGTGGAGGCTCAGTTTTCTTTCTCACACACACTTTGTGAGCTTTCACTTAGTCAAAATATACAAAGCAATACTTCTTACGTTTTTAGGTTTTGAAACTCTTGTCTGGAGAAAGATGTTGATGCTGCTGCAGTGAAATCACGTTTTGCATGTTGCACTTGTTTCACCACAATCAGCTGTTAAAACAGCTGCTCGGACATGAAGCTCACGGTAGAAATGAAACTTCTGTTCTCCGGTAGTAAAACCTGCAGAGTTCTGCAGGTTTTACTTTGATCCAATGAGAACTACATTTGCAGAAAGTAAAGTACCTCAACATCTAAATAAAGATGGGCGACGTGCCAGAGACAGATTTATAAGGAATACAAATTAAAAAAGGAGCTTGATATATAATGATTCAAGCTTTAGCCAACCAGGATCCTACATTTCCCATGATGCAACTGGATCGTGTCTTCCCTTAACCTTTAAAAAACAGTGTGTGAAAATCCTATTATCAGACAAAAAACAACAACATATTATCTCTGAAACCACATCGTTGTTTAACTTAATTTAAATTGCTACAATACCGCAACCCTTGTGAGAAGATGCATCTGGTGTGAAACATCATTAAAGTATCCATCCATCCATTTTCGGCCGCTTATCCGGGGTCGGGTCGCGGTGGCAGCAGGTTCAGCAGGCCGACCCAGGCTTCCCTCTCACCCGCAACACTTTCCAGCTCATCCTGGGGGATCCCGAGGCGTTCCGTCTCGGTCTTCCCCGGGGTCTCCTACCAGTTGGACGTGCCTGGAAAACCTCTAATGGGAGGCGTGCAGGAGGCGTCCTGACTAGATGCTGAACCACCTCAGCTGACTCCTTTCAACACGAAGGAGCAGCGACTCGACTCCAAGCTCCCTCCTGATGTCCGAGCTCCTTACCCTATCTCTAAGGCTGAGCCCGGCCACTCTACGGAGGAAGCTCATTTCGGCCGCTTGTATCCGAGACCTCGTTCTTTCGGTCACGACCCAGAGTTCGTGACCATAGGTGAGGGTTGGATCGTAGACCGACCAGTAAATGGAGAGCTTCGCCTTCCGGCTCAGCTCCTCTTCACCAAGACGGACCGGTACAGCGCCTGTTTTACTGCTGCAGCCGCACCGATCCGCCTATCGATCTCACGCTCCACCTTACCCTCACTGGTGAACAAGACCCCGAGATACTTGAACTCCTTCGCTTGGGGTAGGCAGTTTGTTAAAGGGCAGCCCTGGCGGAGACCAGGAGACAGAACATATGAGACAGAAAACATGAGACAGAACATATGAGACAGAACACATGAGACAGAACACATGAGACAGAACATATGAGACAGAACACATGAGACAGAACACATGAGACAGAACACATGAGACAGAACATATGTTACGTCTCATAAATCTGGTGGTGAGATATCCACATGTCCTTTGAGGCGGGTGGCGGGCCCGCCTCTCTAATCAGGCTTGGCGCGAGATCTGTGGCATGTTTTTTGGCATGTGGCGTGTGTGTGTGTGTGTGTGTGTGTGTGTGTGTGTGTGTGTGTGTGTGTGTGACATGCAAAAGACGTTTCCTCCTTTCCTACACAAGAAACTTTGTTATGCTTATGCCTCATTTTTTTCTTTCTTGGTTGTTTTGTGTCTCTTTGTGATCATTTTGTGTCTCTTTGTGGTTGTTTTGTGTCACTTTGTGGATATAGTGTGTGTTTTTGTGGTTGTTTTGTGTCTCTTTGAAGTTGTTTTGTGTCTCTTTGTGGTTGTTTTGTGTCTCTTTGTGGTCGTGACAATGGGCCCCTGGGCACAGACACTAAAAAAGGCTCCTTTTACTTGTACGTTTATGATGCACATGTTTATTTTCATTTTGTGTCTCTTTGTGGTGTTTAATGTTGGACACTGACACTATAGTAATCCATCAGTGTGGGCGTGTGTTTGTCTGCTGGGGTTTATTGCAAGTCCTTCTGGGAAACAAGCCACTGGTGCGTGGAAAGATACACGTAAACATGCCGAATCCTCTCTCTCTCTCTTTTTCTGTCTTTCTCTGTTTCAGCCACAGGTCGCCACCCATCACCTGTTTCTCGGGCCTCGGCCTCCTGTTTCCAGAGGCGTGATGTGCATGATGTTCGAGCCGGAGGGGGCTGATGTTTGCGCAGCTTGCTTGTTTCCTGAGTCGTGTGGGCAGTTTATACGAGCTGCTCGACTTCTCACACTCTTTACTTTTTTATTTTTCCTACAATCATTTGTTTCCCTCACAAGTCAAAGTCCGGGCAGTCGGCACACAGAAGAGGAAGCTGGGTGCATCTAGTGGTGCTTCAGCTGTGATGGATGCTGGAGGTGCAGCTGCTCTGTACACACTGTGTTCAGTGCGTTCTGTTTAACCTTCAGCTTTTAAAATCTTGATCTGTGAGGCTGATCCAAATAAAGGGAAATCTTATATTATTACTGTACAATCATATTTTTAGATCTTTTTTTGAAATGCTCAGTTGGGGCTGTTATAGCGAATATTGATGCCACATATGGCCGTCATATCTGAGTGTCTTATTTTGTGTCTCTTTGTGGTTATTTTGTGTCTCTTTGTGGTTGTTTTGTGTCTCTTTGTGGTTGTTTTGTGTCTCTTTGTGGTAGTTTTGTGTCTCTTTGTGGTTATTTTGTGTCTCTTTGTGGTTGTTTTGTGTCTCTTTGTGGTTATTGTGTGTCTCTTTTTGGTGGTTTTGTGTCTCTTTGTGGTTCTTTTGACGACCAGTTTTTTATGTGGGCAAAGAACTTTACATATCTTAACACCTCAACTTAATTTGAGCCCACACAGTGAATCTAGAGTTCCCGCTGGTGGAGACGTGACGCTCTTCTCTTTGCAGCAGATCAGACAGGTGACAGCTGGGTATTTGGACCTAAAATAATAACAATACATCAGCATTTAAAAGATTATTTTTTATTTTTTATTAATAATCGAAATCTGCACGGCAACGTTAGTCATGAAATAAACGTTGCGTACAAAGTAGAATTTAAAAGTATACTTCAGTGGCGTTGATGATTCAGGGCATGAAGCAGCGACTGCAGCTCATCCTCTGCCAGGAGAACCAGACATGAGCGGTCGGGTTGGTCCGTCTGCGCTGCAGTTGCTCACTTACATGATCAAATAAAACACACAAAATCAGCAAAAACCACCAAGGAAGAAAACAGATGCTATGGGTGCCACAGATCATTACCCTTGGATGGTCTGCATGGCTGCTGATGAGGTTTCTCTGGGACCTCCTGCTCTGCACATCAGATTTTAATTGAGCCAAGTGCTAATTAATCCGCCCTGACCCCGAGGTCACCGATCTGAATACAGGACGAGATTCCAAAGTTAATTACTGCACAAATTAGTTCCTTTTTAACTCCTGTCAACACACTCCTCAGCTGCAGATTGTGAGACAACGAGCTGCTGGACACGGAGACGCAAAAGGTCCAAACCACCTCTCCTCCAGCAGAAAAGAATGGATTCTATTGATTAGTTCTTTTTGTTGTTGTTTGGTGTCTCTTTGTAGTCGTTACGCATCTCTGGAGGGTTTCAAACCTCTTTGAAGCTGTTTTATATCTTTTTAACGTCTCTTTAAAGTGTCTCTGCTTAAAGTGTCTCTGCTAGCTAGCGCTGCTGCTAGCTCCCCGCTGCTGCTGCTACTGCCCGCGTCCCCTCTGCCCAAGTCGGGTGTCGAGCCGGGGCTGGTCCCGCTTCCTTCGGTGGTTGTCGGGGAGCTAGCGGAAGTTAGCGGAGAGCTAGCGGAAGTTAGCGGAGAGCTAGCGGAAGTTAGCAGGGAACTAGCATGAGTGCCAGCTGGCTACAGCGGGGAGCTAACGGGGACACTGACCAAAGGTAGTAGCGGCGTGTAACCCGACTTTTACGGTAGTTGTTTTGAGTCTCTTTGTCGTCTTTTTGTGTTTCTTTGTGTCTCTTTGTGTCTCTTTGCAGTTGTTTTAGTCTCCTTCTAGTTTTGTGTCTCTTTTAAGTTGTATTTTGTCGCTTTGTAGTCGTTTTACCCCGTCATGGAGAGTCTCTTTTTCTCCCTTTGTAGTTGTGTCTTTTTGTTGTAGTTTTGTGTCTCTTTATTGTCATGTTGAGTCTCTTTGTGGTTGCTTTACCCCTTTTCATAGTTGCATGTCTGTATGTGTCTCTTTGAAGCTGTTTTCTGACTCATTTGAGTTATTTTGAGTCTCTTTATAGTTATTTTGAGTCTCTTTGTAGTTGTTTTACCCCTTTTTATAGTCATTGTTATTCTCGTTGTGTCTCTTTGCAGCTGTATAGTTTCTCTTTGTAGATGTGTTGGTCTTTTGTAGGTGAACACCCCGGGCTTAGGCCGAGTAGACCCGTTCAGTATTGGACCGATGCTCAGCGATGATTCCTGGAACACAGTCGGTTCTGGTAATGACTAATCATGATAATCTATCCAGTGGGCGTTGTAAAACAGAAAAATAAATCGCCCCCTCAGTAAATATTGCTGCCTGCTACACGAACAGATAACGTATCATTCAAAGATCTGTCAGACACAAGACAGGAGCTTTTTTGTGGTATTTTCCAGAGGAATATTGTCAATAAATTCAAACATAACAATATAAGTCAGTAGCTGCAGTGGAGCTGTAGGTCCAGCTGCAAACACCCGTTTAGGAAATGTATGTTTGGTATTTTATAAACGATCAGTGTTCCCCTGCTGCCCTTCTGTCCCTTTACCCTTCTGTGCTAATATTTATTGTTAAACATCGCTTTAAAATCCATAAATGACTTTCGTCATATAAGCTTACAAGGAAATAGTAATTTGGCTCACTGAGGGAAAGGAAAGTCATTCCACTACACAAAGTGTGGCATGTTGGCGTAACAAACACATCTTTTACATACTTAGTGTTTTAATGTTGAGACAAGGCCTGCTAAGCCTTCAACGTTATAGCTATTTTATTTCATCATTTACATTTTTATTTAAAGGCGCAGGTAGAAAATCCACTGGTTGAAACCCCCCTCACCCTTTCTGGGGTTTTTGACATACTTATTAGACTTCCTCCTTCATGAGAACGTGGAAGTCTTCATTCTATTTCTGGAATATCTGTGAATTTCGGCGCTGTGTTTTCCGGAGGCGTAGCTGCGAGTGAACGGTCTGTTCTGGTCGGCCTGCAGCACTCTGTTGCTATCAGAGACCATGTGGCAGGTGTGTGACTCACAGAGAGATGGATGGTGACACCCCCCCCCCCCACACACACACACACACACATTCACACATTCACACATTCTCTATGCTCTGTGTTAACTGTCCATTGTCTCTTTCTCCCCCGCATACTTGCATCAGTATTTTTCCAGAAATCGAGCATTGTTTGACCTGGCCGGACACTGCTGGAGGGTTTTTGTGTGTGTGTGTGTGTGTGTGTGTGTGTGTGTGTGTGTGTGGGGAGGGAGGTTTTGTCGAGGCCCTGAAACTCCCTCATGGAGAACAGTCGTCTCTTCACTCGGTGTTTGCGCCTCCGAAACTCAGGAAACGAGTCATTTAACTGTGACTGAGAAAAGGTGACAACTCAGTAAAAGGAAAAGGAAGTGAGTTGCGGGCAAATATGAATAAACTTTACACGTAGACTTCTCTGTATTGTTGAGTTTATTGAGATAAGAACTGCAGTTTGGTGTCTGTCAAGTGCAGAGCACACACTACCATCACACATAAGGAAAGGAGGAAGTAGTCTCAAATAAACCTTCCAGGAAATCAAACCTGGATTTGAGAAATCGACTCGTCGAACATGAAAAACCGACCTACGGGCCAGAAAGTCGCCCTTTACTGAATCAATATTTCCTTAAAATAACAGTCTGTCTACACCATCCCCACTAGAACGCTTGAAGGACTTAAAGGATTACTTTGATGAGGAAATAGAAACCCAAGAGAATGTTGATTGGGCTTCTCGTTATATGAAATGTTTAGACATCTCGGTGGCCTTTCAGAAACGGTGTTTTTCGTGCAAAAGACTCGATAAACAATAGTATCCAAAGAGCTGAAGAACCACGAGAGGATCGGACTGATTTATCTGTTTTTATGTTTTGTTGTGTTGCAAAGATCTTTTATTAATTGTATTTGCAATGAAATATGTTGACAGTGCGCATTGTGAATTATCCAGAGTGAAAGGGAACAATGGAGAAGAAGACCGGTTTGAGTTAAGACAACACGAGATTAACAGTTCGGGCGAACAGATTGGATCACATTTAAACCTCATGTGAATTTTATTATTTTCATTGTCAAATAAAAAAATAGAAAGCATTTCAACGTTTGCAAGCGTTCAACTGCTGGTGTTTGTGTGGCTTTCGGGGGACCAAGGTGAGTTGTGAGTGGATGTGGCTCCAAACAACTACAAAGAGACACAAAGCAACTGCAAAGAGATTCAAAACAACTACAAAGAGACACTAAACAACTACAAAGAGACACTAAACAACTACAAAGAGATACAAAACAACTACAAAGAGACACTAAACAACTACAAAGAGATTCAAAACAACTACAAAGAGACACTAAACAACTACAAAGAGATACAAAACAACTACAAAGAGATACTAAACTACAAAGAGATGCAAAACAACTACAAAGAGACACAAAGCAACTGCAAAGAGACACTAAACAACTACAAAGAGACACTAAACAACTACAAAGAGACACTAAACAACTACAAAGAGATTCAACTCAAATACAGACTAAAAATGACTTCAGAGTTTAAAAAGGTCAACAAAGACACAAAACAACTATAAAGAGACGCAAAACAACTACAAATAGATTCAAAACAACTACAAAGAGATGCAAAACAACTACTGCGACTGTGGCTCAGTGGTGAGCAGGGTCGTCCTTCAATCAGAGGATCGGCGGCTCGATCCCCGGCTCCGCTAGCCCACTTAACCCTACATGTCTCCCGTAGCTGTTCTACGGTGTATGAATGGTTGGTAATCTGATGTGTCACCTTGCATGGTAGCTCCGCTCATCAGTGTGTGAATGATGTCATGTAGTGTTAAAGCACTTTGAGTGGTTGGAAGATTAGAAAAGTGCTATATGGGTCAAGTCCAACTACAAAGAGACTCAAAACAACTACAAAGAGATACAAAACAATTACAAAGAGACACTAAAAACTCAAAATGACTTCAGAGTTTACAAAGACACAAAACAACCACAAAGAAACATTTTTACAAAGAGACAAAACAACTACAGGTTCAAAATTACATCAGACACAAAACAACTACAAAGAGACACAAAACATGCTAAATGGGTAAAAACTCAACTCAACTACAGACTCAAAATGACTTCAGAGTTTAAAAGGTCGACACAACTACAAAGAGATTCAAAACAACTACAAAGAGACTCAAAACAACTACAAAGAGATACAAAACAACTACAAAGAGACTCAAAACAACTACAAAGAGACGCAACACAACTACAAAGAGTCTCAAAACAACTACAAAGAGATACAAAACAACTACAAAGAGATACAAAACAACTACAAAGAGACTCAAAACAACTACAAAGAGACGCAACACAACTACAAAGAGTCTCAAAACAACTACAAAGAGATACAAAACAACTACAAAGAGATACAAAACAACTACAAAGAGTCTCAAAACAACTACAAAGAGACTCAAAACAACTACAAAGAGATACAAAACAACTACAAAGAGACTCAAAACAACTACAAAGAGACGCAACACAACTACAAAGAGACTCGAAACAACTACAAAGAGATACAAAACAATTACAAAGAGACACTAAAAACTCAAAATGACTTCAGAGTTTACAAAGACACAAAACAACCACAAAGAAACATTTTTACAAAGAGACAAAACAACTACAGGTTCAAAATTACATCAGACACAAAACAACTACAAAGAGACACAAAACATGCTAAATGGGTAAAAACTCAACTCAACTACAGACTCAAAATGACTTCAGAGTTTAAAAGGTCGACACAACTACAAAGAGATTCAAAACAACTACAAAGAGACTCAAAACAACTACAAAGAGACGCAACACAACTACAAAGAGTCTCAAAACAACTACAAAGAGATACAAAACAACTACAAAGAGTCTCAAAACAACTACAAAGAGATACAAAACAACTACAAAGAGTCTCAAAACAACTACAAAGAGATACAAAACAACTACAAAGAGTCTCAAAACAACTACAAAGAGATACAAAACTACAAAGAGACTCAAAACGACTACAAAGAGACTCAAAACAACTACAAAGATACAAAACACGCTAAATTACTTAAAACTCAACTACAGACACAAAATGACTTCAGTTTAAAAAGGTCAACAAAGACACAAAACAACTACAAAGAGACACAAAACAACGCAAAATGACCACAAAGAAACACAAAATGTCTACAAAAAGTCAAAACAGTGAACGAGGATGATGGTGCTCTGTACAGATGCCTCAAAGCCCCCCCCCTTCCTTTAAGGTCCGTGACGACCCCTTGACCTCCCTTTCAGTTCCTGTAAACTATGGCCCCGAATTCTTCACGACTTCAAAGCGATGCTGCGGCTGAACGGCCTCCTGCTGCTTTGCCAGTCATAAAGAGAACAGGTGTAGGAAGGTGTCGATGATCAAATATATATCTGTGACAAGAAGCCGTTGACTGCATTGAAGGGGAACTCTCCCCGATGCCGGAGGAAGAGAACTCGTTTGATGTTTTGCAGCTTTACTCACATGAGGCCTAGATGATCACAGTAAAGGTTAATACGCTCTTTATAGCAGCTGAGAGGTTGTTCGGGGAGCATTGCTGCGTCACCAAGTCAACACTGAGTCACTCCCTGCAGATAAGAGGCCGTGCGTTTTATGAATGGCAGCTCGTTGACGCAAAGGAAGGAGGGGGAGAAAATGACACGGCAGATAACGAGCAGCGAGAAGGAAAGGCAAAACGCACACTCACTTTTACAGCAAGGTTTCAATGAATGATTAACAAACACACACGTGACACGTTAAAGCTAAAATGCATTGAGCATAAAGGCTCAAGCGCTTTGAAGGACTCCTCTTCACAAAAGCAACGCCGAGGATTTGACGAAGATGGAAAAACACGTCTGGTTAAAAGTCGTCGTCAAAGATTCCCACAAACACTGAAGAGAAGAAACAAGTGCATGCTACTTTCAGTCAGTGCATTCAAAGATTAAATATTTATTCTTCCTAAAGGTCACGGAGGATTACTGAACCAGGAACAGGTCCAGCTGCCCCAGAATGTCACCCACCAAATGTCACCCAAAGAGAAACATACCAAATGACCTCAAAATGACCATAAAAACAAGAGATTATAAAAAAAGGCTACACAATGACGACAAAGAGACGCAACACAACCACAAAGGCAAGGCAAGTTTATTTGTGACGCACATTTCAACAAGGCGATCCAAAGTGCTTCACATAAAACCATTAAACGCATCAAAACATAATGCAGAGAAAACAGGATTTAAAAACAGTTAAGAAAACATTAAAACAGTCAAAAAGCAAAATAATAAAAATAAAAATTGAATAAAAGTTGCAAAGTTCAAAACCAGTTAAGTGCGGCACCAGAGAGTCCAACCCAGACTTCAGTCTGTCTAGTATGTCATGAGCGACCGTGTCGAATGCAGCACTGAGATCCAGTAATACTAAGAGATATATATATATATATATATATATATATATATATATATATATACACACACACACAGACAGACAGACACACATATACTCACTGAGGTCCAGTAATACTAAGACTGAGGTTCTGCCACTGTCTTTGTTTAAGTGATGTCCTTAAGAGCAGTTTCAGTTCTGTGGTGCTGACGGAAGCCGGACTGGAAGACATCAAAACTGTTATTTTCGGCCAAGAAGTTGTTCAGCTGTTGAAAAACCACTTTTTCCATTATTTTACTTAAGAATGGGAGGTTTGATATTGGCCTATAGTTTTTCAATGTGTCAGGGTCTAAGAGACATGAAGCAACTACAGATTGACCCCAAACTATTAAAAAGGAAAACTAACGATTTAAAGAGACACAACTGAAGACTCAAAAGACACAATTTAACTATAGAGACAAAACTACAGAGATTTAACAGCACCACAAAGAGACACAAGACAACCACAAAGAGACACAAGACAACCACAAAGAGACGCAAGACAACCACAAAGAGACGCAAGACAACCACAAAGAGACGCAAGACAACCACAAAGAGACGCAAGACAACCACAAAGACACGCAAGACAACCACAAAGAGACGCAAGACAACCACAAAGAGACGCAAGACAACCACAAAGAGACGCAAGACAACCACAAAGAGACGCAAGACAACCACAAAGACACGCAAGACAACCACAAAGAGACGCAAGACAACCACAAAGAGACGCAAGACAACCACAAAGAGACGCAAGACAACCACAAAGAGACGCAAGACAACCACAAAGACACGCAAGACAACCACAAAGAGACGCAAGACAACCACAAAGAGATGCAAGACAACCACAAAGAGATGCAAGACAACCACAAAGAGACACAAGACTACTACAAAGAGACGCAAGACAACCACAAAGAGACGCAAGACAACCACAAAGAGACGCAAGACAACCACAAAGAGACACAAGACAACCACAAAGAGACACAAGACAACCACAAAGAGACACAAGACAACCACAAAGAGACGCAAGACAACCACAAAGAGACGCAAGACAACCACAAAGAGACGCAAGACAACCACAAAGAGACACAAGACTACAAAGAGATGTAAAACAACAACAAAGAGACACGACAAAACTACAAAGACACAAGACAACTACAAAGAGACACAAATTGACGACCGACTCAAAACTACAAAGACTTAAAAGGACTAAAAACTCTCAAAATAAAATCTCAAAATAACGTCAAAAGAGATTTAAAATAACGACAAAGAGACAACGCAAAATTACCAAAGAAACAAAATGACTACAAGGAGACAAAACAGAGGATGAGGAAGATGGGCCCCGTGTACAGAGGAGGAGGAAGATGGGCCCCGTGTACAGAGGAGGAGGAAGATGGGCCCCGTGTACAGAGGAAGAGGAAGATGGGCCCCGTGTACAGAGGAGGAGGAAGATGGGCCCCGTGTACAGAGGAGGAGGAAGATGGGCCCCGTGTACAGAAGATGAGGAAGATGGGCCCCGTGTACAGAGGAAGAGGAAGATGGGCCCCGTGTACAGAGGAGGAGGAAGATGGGCCCCGTGTACAGAGGAGGAGGAAGATGGGCCCCGTGTACAGAGGAGGAGGAAGATGGGCCCCGTGTACAGAAGATGAGGAAGATGGGCCCCGTGTACAGAGGAAGAGGAAGATGGGCCCCGTGTACAGAGGAGGAGGAAGATGGGCCCCGTGTACAGAGGAGGAGGAAGATGGGCCCCGTGTACAGAGGAGGAGGAAGATGGGCCCCGTGTACAGAGGAGGAGGAAGATGGGCCCCGTGTACAGAGGCCTCATTACGACCCCTGACCTCCGCTCCTGTAAACCGTTGCTCTCCTTCAGGATGCTCTGGGTGCTCGGCTCTGTTTCATAGAGTCAGAGGAGCTCCAGCCTTTCTGGTCCAGCTGGTTTATTGCTGCTCGTCCTCCTGGTCGCTCACACAGGGGCAGCGTGGGAATAAACACACAACAACAAACTATTAGAAACACATCTAGTGGACTTCACAGAAACTTAAATATTGTGCGTTTGTTCACCTAACGCTGCTTTTACAATCTCTTCCACGCGGTGCAGCCAACTGGTGCGGCTTCACTTTAAAGGATGAATAATGAAACCAAAATGAATATTAAGAGTTATATACTGAATGCATTGAAGTCAGGTAAAGAAAAACCTCAGTTTAAGTTGTATTTTGTAAGAACGTAGCACAAAGTTAACGTTTGTTTAAATTAAAAATTGTTTATTTTGTCCCAAAATAATAAGTAGCATTTAAGAACGTGGATAAAATAAAATAGCTTGAACATTCTTTACTCCCAGAGATTAAAACATGTTTTTTTTTTTAAACACATAAAACCCTTTAAATACTATTTAAAATAAATCTAAAAGGAAAAAAAAAAAAAAAGCGAGAGATTTCAGTCAACAGAAACAGCTGAAGCATCGTTTGCATTTAATACTTTATTCATTTTTCCCCTCTTCAAACACATTTTCCTGATGTACATGTGCATTTCCATTCAAAAGAGAAAACAAAAACAAAACTCAAGTGAGGTAAAAGTCCTGAAAAATGAAATAGTATCTCGGTTGTAACCATCAAACTCACGAAGCCGACAAGAAAAAAAAAAAAAAAAAAAAAAAAAGCTCTTTTTTCATCAACTATTTCAAAAATATATATTTATAGTGCGACACATTTCATATTGTCCCCAACTTTTTTTTCTTTTTTCAATATAGCAACAAGCATTCCTTCATACACACACACACACACACACACACTGCTGTAAAACATCCTACAGACAGGAAGGAGCAGCAGAGCCTCCACCTCCTTCCTGTGAGGAACACTTGTACTTTTAAACAAGCGTCACACTAAACATCTCAGCTTCCCCCAAAAACACATCTACAGGCGTCATGGATCAAAACAAAAGAAAACACGCTGCACTAATAAACAAAGAGAAGCACCGGGATCGATAAACACTTTACAGCAGAAAGAAAAAAGGAAAAGTGGGGGCAAAAAAAAAAAAAAGGAAAGATACACTTCATCTTTTTGACTTATTTCACAAAACGTTGGCACATGGCTCTGCTGCGCCCCGCTCTCTGCTGCGCCCCGCTCTCTAGGCGTGGGGGTAACGCGTTCAGTCAACAACAACAACCGTAAACACAGAGAAGAGGATTCACTCTCAGGCTGCGTTCACCATCTAGAAAAACGCAACGCTGCGTTTTCTTTGACGTCGCTCAAAAACACTTTTTTTTTTCCTCTTAAGCGAGCGACAACCAAAAAAAACAAAAACGAGGCCCAAGAAGGAGACTTCTGGTTTGTAGACGTCTCCGCGCTCGTCACCACTCAGAGGGGATAAACAAACTGGGGAATGATTTGAGATTCTGTGCTGCTGTTCCCTTAAAAAAAAAAAATCACTGTTTTGTCCCCGTGGCTTCAACACAAGAGTGATGACGAAGCACGACACCGTGAAGTCTTCCTCCTTCAGGGCCCTTCTACTCCAATAAGATGCTGCAGTTTAAGAAGAGCGGTACGATGAACACACAAAAGAAAGGACACACAATAAAGGGACGACGACGGACGACGTCCTCAAACGCACCACGTCCCTGAGAGCCAGCAAGCGACCACGTCAGCTTATTTACATTCCTCAAGGCGGCTGGGTTTTGGAGTCAAACAAGGCCTCTTTTAAAGTGCTTCTGTTCGTACGGGGTCTCCACCCCCAAGCTACAGGGCCAAACGCATGGCCGCCGGGGTGACGCGTTGGCGTGGACCAAACGCGTCAAGAGCTACGAACGCTCGGCAGTCTGGTAAATAAAATATAAAGAAGGGATGAAGGTGTGAATGTTTAGAAAAGACAGAGTTCAACATGGCCGACGCGAGAAGCGAGTCCTGAAACGAAAAGCGACCAAAACTCAAACCAGAACTATAAGTATGCGAGTTTCTCAAGATGTAAACGGCTGATCCCTCTGGATTATTATTAAAAAACGCTTTAAAAAAGCTCTCCCAAAAAAAAAAAACACAAGGCACTTGAGTGCTTCCGCTGCTGGTTGTTGTGACTTTGGTCCAGAGGCTCCTCACTAGTTCAAAATAAAACTACAAAACCCAAAGTTCAGCAGCAGCAGAGCGTGACCTGCAGAGGCCAAACCGACTCACGGTATCTGGTCAAATAATAAAAACCACCAGATGAGCCGGAGTAAAAGGAGCGGAGGCGCTGCAGCTGCTGAACGACGTTGAAGAGCAACTTCTTCCACGTGTCGGTCCTGACAGATAACAGACGGCATGCTGGGAACGCCGCCTCGCCGCACGTGTTCCAAACCCAGCGGCTAATAATAGTCCGGGCTGGAAATAGTAATTCCTTCGGGGTTGTAGAGGGACGGGGGGGGGGGGGGACCTCTCGACACACCGGCGGCCCGATGCCCACAGAAGGGGTTCAAACGCTTCACTTCCTGGTTCCCCGGATAGCAGAGGACAGGAAGTGACTCCACACACACACACACACACACACGTAAGGCGGTCTGGCTGCTCGTCACACACCCGTCCTCCCGCCAAAAAAAAAAAAAAAGGATAATTATAGCCGGCTAGCTGCGTCAGAAGGAATCCCATTTCAGGGCGACTCCCCTGGCGGGGTCCGCCACGCGCTGCCTTGTAAGGGGACGTCCCCCTCCGGGCCAGCGGGGGTCCAGTCGGCGTCCCACATTCGGGCGCCCCGTCTACCGACATTCACAGTGGGAGGGGGAATAAAAATACGCACTTTTTCTTCTCATTTTTTTTTGCATCGTTTTACAAAATGGCAGCACCTCAAGGACCGCTAACGTCCCGTCAAGACGGATTCAAACAAATTGACTCGTCTTCAGCGTCATTAGTGCCACCTGACTTCCCTCCCAGTGAACTACTTTAACACTGGTGCTGCTTCTTTTTTTTTTTATATTACCCTTTCCCCCCCAATAACACTTTTCAATATTTTACACTTTTTTTTCTTTTCACATTTATACATATTTTTTTCTAAACACAGTTGTGGGGAACCCATGTTCTTCTCCCCTTATTTCCTTTTTTGCCAAATATAGCCCATAATTAAATCATTTTGTTTTTTTGGGGGGGGTGTAACACCTGGAGGTTAAGGCACAAAACTAATAAACAGGTAAACATGATGAGGAAACAAAAACACTTAAAAATATCACTTTCTATTCTACGACCTTGACGACTCTGCAGAGGAGGAATGAGAAAGGATCCAAAAACAAAAACACTCGTCCACTTGAATATAATTGTGCCTTGAGAGGAACAAAGTATTTATTGCCTCAATAATATATGTTTTTCCAGGGGGGGGCGGGGCGTTCGGGTGAGAGTTCTCTTTTTTTTTATTATTCCTTTTCTCTTCTCAAAAAGCAGCAGCACTTCCACTTGTGTGTGTGTTTTTTTTTCATTTTTTTAAAGTTTTGCTTTGCTTTTCTTCTTCTACTCCTCCTCCTCGCGTCAGTTACACGGCAGCCATGTTGGAATGTTCTGGTTGGCCACGTAGTAGTTGCTGAAGTTGTGGTCGCGGACGTACGGCGCCGGCTGGTAGTAGCAGGTGACGCAGGACGCGTCGGGGATGGCGTTCTGCTCCGCCAGCACCCGGAACGCCATCAGCGACACGAGGTGCAGCGTCTGCCGCCGCTCGTGGCCCATGAGGCACACCGTGCTCTCGTCGATGACGCGCCGCAGGATGGTGAGGTAGTCGTACTTGCTCTTCTCCTCGCCCACAAAGTGGCTCTGCAGGTAGGCCTCCACCTTGCGCTGCTGCTCGCCGATGTCCGGGAAGTCGATGAAGAAGCGCGAGCACATGTAGCGCTCCAGCGCCTTGAACTCCTCCTCGCTGGCGGGCCGGAAGTCGCGCACCAGCAGGTTGCAGTACTTCAGCAGGCCGCCGCCGCGGATCTCCTCGGGCCGCTTGGTGGCGATGAGCCGGCCCTCCAGGTGGCCCAGCGCCGCGCCGAAGTCGCCGTACACGCTCTCGCCGCGCACCGTCGGGTGGAAGGCCGGCGTCATCGGCGGCGCCTGCGCCAGCTCGTAGTAGGCCAGCACCGAGTCCAGCACGATCTGGAACGAGTCCACGCTGAACTCGAACTGCCGGCGGATGGAGTCCACGAACTTCAGCTCCACGTTGCGGCCGTCGTTGTTGGAGAGCGAGATGAGGCTCCAGCGGTCCTGCTCCGTGTTGACCTTCACCAGCTTCTGCACGTACGCCTCCTTCAGGGTCACCGGCGTGATCTTGTCCTTGTTCACGCCCTCGGGCAGGAAGTCCAGCAGCGTGCCCAGCACCACGTCCTTCACCAGCCGGAACTCGGCCTCGTGCGGCAGGTCCACCCGGAAGATGACGTCCAGGTCCTTGTAGCTCCAGCCCACGTCCTGCACCAGCACGTGGCTCGCCGTGGACCCGTTGAGCCGCACGTCCTTCACGGCGATGCCGCTGCGCTCCAGGCGGGCGCGCACGCGGGCCACGATGTCCTTCAGGCGCACCGCCAAGGTGGGGAAGTTGCCGCGGCCGTGGACGGGCACCACCTCCGTCAGGACCTCGTTCAGGCGGCTCACCTGCTCCCAGGTAAGGACACTGACCGAGCAGCTCTTTGGCTCCTCTTGGTTATCCATCTTCTCGCGGGAAAAAGAGTTCAAATCAACTGAGACGGGAGAGAGAAAGACGAGTTTAAGGCTACGAATCACACTTTAACAGGCTTTTTCACAGCAATATAAAACACCTGTCATTTTTGACTAATGGATTTCCAATGACTTTTAGAGTCAAAATGTGTATGGACCCTGACTTCATGACTTTTCCATGACTTTAAACCAAATTTCCATTACAAACATTCAGTGAAATCTGGGTGTAAACATGAAAAAGTGAGTAAATGTAGTATTTAAACTAACAATGAGAATACAAAGCATACAGTAAACCTTAAATGACTCAAATGAATGAGACAATAGTTTGATTAAAAGAATAAACATTTATATAGATGCCTGTATGTATGCCTGCTTATATTTTGAGTCTTTCTTTTAAAAGCATATTAATTATTTCAAACTCGTAAATGAGCGTCATGAACACATGAATATAACACATTTACATGACTTGTACAGGTTCTCCATGACCGTATGAACCCTGTATTTAGCTCAGATGTAACGATGAACGTTAAACATTAACACAAATCACAAATAAACGTGATAAAAATGGCGCTTTCAGGGGTTCAAACGGCTCATGAGACGGCAGTAGCATCGTGAGCCAATCAGCAACGTGAGCACGAGACAAGCGACTCCGCTACACACACAGGCACGCGCAGGGGGGGAAAGAACTGGCCAGAGCTCGTGAGGCTTCTAGAACAGCTCAGCGCGCGAGCCTGGCTGTTTCATTCCAGAACCGGTGAGAGGCACCACGCGACCGTGAGGTGCACGAGAGCTCGTGCTTTACAAGGTTAAGTGAAGTCCGTTAAAAAAAAAAGTTTCCGGTGACGAAGGCGACAGGAACCGGTAACTTTACTATGGTGCCAACTGCTATAAAACAAATTAATAAACATATTTAAAAACACCTCCGGACTTTAATTTCCGCACGTTACTGCCACGACAGTTAACGCGGATTAACGTCACATTTTTAATTTAAAAAAAGAAATTCAACCCAGATGGCGACGAATCCATCTGTGAATTCAGCAAAGTCACGCAGCGTACGTTGGAAATAAAGAAATATAACGTGAATCCTGTCTGACGTCATATTATAATCAACTGATTATTTTCTTTTTTTAAATAATGGCCACTAAAACCGGTGTGGTGAACTTTAATTTAGCGAGTGTTTTCTGACATAACTTTCTGACATTAACGTACAAGCATGTACACACAGTAATAAAAGAAGAGCAATGAAAGCAGTACATACATTTTCTTTCCCCCCCCAAAAAAAAAGCGTCCTCTGAAAGCGTTCAAAGTCAGAAAGAGAAGATGTTAACGTGCAGAGGTCTCCACATAATCCACGGTCCGGGAGACGAGACGAGACGCTGCGGAGTCAGTGATTGAACTGCACGCGGAGACACGCCTGCTTTATACAGCCGCAGCACGACCCGTCGAAATAAGGTGCACAGCCGTGGCACGATACAGTCCCCGCGTGTCTGCGCAGCGTTTACGACTTAAAAGTACAATATTTAAACGTTATGAAGCGTCGTTTTTGTCAGAATAAAATATAACATGTGTATATTTACCTTTGAAATTAAATTTAAAAAAGAAGTCCAAACTTTCATCGGCGGCAGGTCACGTCGGCGTAAAGATCGTGAAGTTGTGTTTTGTACCAATGCGCCGAGCGACGCATCTGATTGGTCGACGAGGTGTTTTGCGTTACCGTAGTAACCAATGCTCGTCTCCAGGCAGGCGGCGTTCAGTTGAAAAGTGCACATACAATTAAACTTTATATATATTTTTTTATATATTTAAATGTAATATATTTACACATCAAATATTTATTCCCACAAATAAAAAGATAATTACAATAATTGAACAATTTAATTTATTCAATGATAACCCAGAATCAGCAACTTTTTGAAGATAAATTAATTATATATATCGTATCAAAATTGAGTTGACATTTCAAACATGATAAATACAACATCGTGTTCATTGTTAATGTATTATTATGTGGTCAATTTTATATACATAAATGTAAATGACAAAGTTATCCCCAATTTTTCGGGATTTAAATACAATTAATTTAATGAATTTTAAGACTATATCAACACTCTTTAAAACACGACAAACACTATCCTAATTATATATATATATTTTTATTAAATCTATTTATTTGAATTCATATTCTTGTTTATGTTGAGTAGCTTCAATGATTGTTTTTTTTTTTCAATAAAGATTGAATGTTAATGCTTATTTGAGATTGTAAATTCACTTTAAAATGTCCTAACATGATACAAATATGTATAAATTAAGGATAATTTAAATAAAAAGGGCAAAATAACTAAAATCAGTCAAATAAAAATAAGAAAACATAACGCCATTAAAATGAAAAGCAAGGTTAATGACATGACATTTGGAGAAATAGATTTTTACACACCAACGATGAATATTAATCGATTCTCAACACTCAACTTGATCAGTAGTCCGTTTATTGTATTGATCAGTCGTGCACACTGATCTCCAATGAGGAGAAAATATAATAGAAACACCGGTTTAAAATAATCCTGCTTCAGTTTCAACCAAACTCAACATTATAATCTGGAGAGGCGACATATTTTTACCTGGTGAAGCTAAAATAGTTTTTATATATATATATGTATATGTCCCATTTATCTGGAACATCATCAGACAAACAATATACACAACCTGCAACAACAAAAAAAGAACAAACAGAAGTGATTGTCTTGATGTAATGTGTTTTATTACAATATTTCTCTCTCAACTGGTTTATTTATGTGACTTCTTGGTAGAAAAAGTGATAAAAGTGGTTTCGCTCCGTGCTCATCATCACCTGAAACGTCTCAAAACACAAACATTAGACTTCCTCTCGGAGTCGTGGTTAAACACCAGCGTGTGTGTGTTCGTCTGTGACGGCTGCTCAGGGTTCAACGCAGAGTCCTCTCAGGGTTTGAGTCGTGGGGACGTTTAGGAAATGGAAGAACAGGCTGTTGTGTAATCGTTTTACTACACAGGAAACATGGCAGCCAGATATTCCCTGGATGGAAACCAACAACACAGCAGGGGGGAACCCTCCCTATTGCTGTGGAAGTCACTAGAACATTCCTCACACACTCACACACACACACACACACACACAGTGAATGATTCAAGGTAAAAACCACAGAAGGTACACGAGTGTGATGATTCCTTGGAAAGTGCGACACAAATGCCACAGAATTGCCCCCCGCCACAATAAGAGCTTGCTTTTATTTTTAAGCGGAACATTTGAGATGATGAATAGAAAACAGCTTGAAGTTGATGTGAAACAAAGCAGGTTATCCAACAATTAAAGCACAAACAGAGAATAAATAGTGAAAAAAGACGGCTTTATTTCCAAACATTAAAATCCTATTTATGTAATTACTCTGCTTTATGGTCTGTTTGACTCTAAATGACCATAATTTACTAAATGAACATCATGCTGTATTGAAGAAGACTTGAAACTAGAGATTGAGACATAAACTCATGTTTACAATGTTTACTGAGGGAATACATCAAGAGAAGTAGAGTCATTTATATAGACTTCTATACAACCAGAGGAGTCACCCCCTGGTGGTCAGGAGAGAGAATGCAGCTTTAACACATGAAGCATACACTTCTATACAACCAGAGGAGTCGCCCCCTGGTGGTCAGGAGAGAGAATGCAGCTTTAACACATGAAGCATAGACTTCTATACAACCAGAGGAGTCACCCCCTGGTGGCCAGGAGAGAGAATGCAGCTTTAACACATGAAGTATAGACTTCTATACAACCAGAGGAGTCGCCCCCTGGTGGCCAGGAGAGAGAATGCAGCTTTAACACATGAAGCATAGACTTCTATACAACCAGAGGAGTCACCCTCTGGTGGTCAGGAGAGAGAATGCAGCTTTAACACATGAAGCATAGACTTCTATACAACCAGAGGTGTCGGAAATGAGCTCCTGCGGTGATCACATACGTTTGTTTAACAAGTTAAAAGTCAATCAGTGTGTAGCATCATCTCACACACTTAGTTTATCCTGAAGTGTGTTTTCTCCGATAGCTGCAGGAAACAAACACACATTAGTTTAGACTCCTCTCTGCTGCAC
>JBAMJR010000226.1:1035000-1085000 GCA_038501785.1 Myoxocephalus aenaeus | reverse complement strand
TCCTTGTTTCTTCTCCTCCTGTTTCTTCTCCTCCTGTTTCTTCTCCTCCTGTTTCTTCTCCTCCTGTTTCTTCTTCTCCTGTTTCTTCTCCTCCTGTTTCTTCTCCTCCTGTTTCTTCTTCTCCTGTTTCTTCTCCTCCTGTTTCTTCTCCTCCTGTTTCTTCTTCTCCTTGTTTCTTCTTCTCCTTGTTTTTTCTCCTCATGTTTTTTCTTCTCCTTGTTTCTTCTTCTTGTTTCTTCTCCTCATGTTTCTTCTTCTTCTGTTTCTTCTCCTCCTGTTTCTCACTGGAGGAAGACGTCTCACCCCGTCTGTCTTTCATGGGTTAGTGTTTGTCAGACTGCCAGAGGAAAAGAGAGAAGGTCAACAGCTTGGGATGAAATTGGCAAAGAGAGCTCGTCTGATGGAGTGAAAGTCTGGGAGAAAGAGACCAGATCCACTCCTTCTGTTCTTACCTTTCACAATAAAAGCCAGCGACATAAACAACCTAACTGTTTACCAGAGGGAAGATTACCCAGACCCCTTCACTCCAGCTCAGTGGGGTTTAAGTCCAGATCTTAAAGGGGAGTTGGATCCAGAGCTAAGTGTTTAGTTTGAGGTGTTGCTAACAGATTTCTCTCCAACGTATCTGAGAGGTATTTTGGTCCGACTCCATCTCAAGACTCATGAACAAAACCATTCGGACCGAAGTGTTGGTTCTTTAGTTTTGCAACAAAAAGCCCAAACACAGCGGTTTAATCCAGACGCATCACTTCATCCGATTGTTCCTTTCCTGCTTTCTGTCCTCACGTAAACAGTTCAGATAATCCAGGATCAACACAACCTCCGTCTTCCTCCCGTCGCCGCTAATGCAGAACATACCGAGGTTCAAATAAAACCAGTGACTTCATTCAGCGGCTCTGGTGCAAACGTGTCGGCGAAGAATAAACGAGACCACGGTTTAATGATCCGTGTACATCTCCCGCGTCGCTGCTCTCGTTTAGGAAAGCAATGAAACAGAAGAGAGGAAGTCACTCTGTGATCGGGTGACGCCCAGCGAGTCGACGGGAGTCTGGTTCGTGGTCGAGATGAGAAGCGATGGACACAGAGATGATGATGATGATGATGATGGACGCCACCTGGAGCACTTAACGCTAACGAGAGGGAAATGGAAAATACAAATACTGTAATTTACAGAGACACATGAGCTTCACTGGCGATTTAAAGGCCTTTTACGGAGCTTTAAATCTCCAATGAAGAGCTCATAACTAGTGCAAAGATCAACCTCTGTTTTTCTTTCTACCTCGTTTTAATTTTAAAGATGGATAAGCGAAAGCTGGCATTACAGGTTTGGTCTGTTAGAGATAGGTTGAGGCAACAAAAGCACTTTACATTGAGGAAAAACATCCTGGTTGGGCTTCAGACAAGAGGCAAACAACTAAAAATGTTGTGTTTAAGCAAGAAAACCACTAAGTTAGGTTTAGGAAAACCACCACTGTGTAGGCAACAAAACAACAACAACAACGTGGTGTTGATCGTCGTGTAAAGTGGTGGTCTGTCGATTTTTAATACAAAAGAGGTCATAATTGATTTGGTTTTCGCTCATCAAATGTCTGCGGATTTCTAAATAATTTAACCGGCGCTTTACAAACCTCACAAGTATTATTAAGACAGAACGATTAAAACAGACAAACAGGGGATTCATCCAGTTATCTTCTTTATTATTATTGATTTAAAGTCATCTTTAAAGGCTGCTTGTGTTCAGCGTTTGAGAAGTTTGCCTTATTGGAAAAAAAACAAAGTGAGGTTTTAAAACAAGTATTGTTTTTTATTCTGCAGTAAAACTTAAATTAAATTGTGAGTGGTATAGAAACCGTTCAGGCCGCTTCATGCTTTTAGACACGAGTTTGTTCTTTACTTCTCATCTGAACTTTTAACCTGTAGACACACCGACGACAAATAACATAAAAGAAAAATAAATAGTTGAAGCTGCAGGCGGCACATGAATATATTTTACTCGTGTTTGCTAAGTGTCGGCTTTGTGCTGACACTAGCAACACACACACACACATATTATAAAACCCCTCACACACCGAGGGAACGATCAATATTGTGCTCCCGATACGCGTGAACCTATCAGACGCGAGCGTTTACTGGGATCACGACTTTCCAGTCCGCAGCAGGAAACACCTGCTCACTTTCCCTCCGACTATCTCCCACAAACACACACGGGGCCAGGAACGTTCCTCTAAACCAAGGTGACACACACACACACACACACACACACACACACACACTTTTACTTTGGATTTACTTGGAAGGATTCATCCGATAACTCCTGTAGTGAAGCTTTAAAGAACACTCGTTTTATGATCTTTTTTAATTGGTTATTTTCTAACAACAGACGATGAAGCAAACTCTCATAAACTTAATGGCGAGAGAACAATGTATTTATCGTGAGGTATTGATCTGAAGCCAGTTAATTTACAGAACGCCACATGTGGAAAATGTGCTCAATAATACAGAGTTTGGAATGAAATACTCATATTTAATAGAGTTTATTAAATATCTCAGCCCGTGCCACACGCCTCGAATACCATAAAAAGGGTTTAAGAAAATGTCTAAATGTGGAAAATAATCTCTCTGAGTGTGGTGAGTCACTTTGTTTCACACGCACGAAAACAATTAAAAAAAAAAGTGGCAATTTTGGCATAAAAAATGAAAAAAGTTGATTTAACAATATTTTGTATGGACTTGGAACAGATTCAACTCTTTACAACCCGAGTGGGAACATCGTGTGAATCCGAAGCAGCAGAGGCAGAAAAACACAAACTTTTGTTCTTTAAAACACGTCTGAACAAATCTTTAATCGTCTTCATACACGGATGATCATTAGGATGTTTAAGTGGCTGAATTTACAGTTTTCATGCTCGGGACCGGACTTTGTTCAATCGGGACAATTTGAAACGAACCCGAAAGACCCGATCATAGATGTAGAAGAAGAAGAAGTGGTCATCATGACCTTTTTGAAGCCTTAATGTTGGCATTTTGGCCGTCGCCATCTTGTTTTTTTTAAACCAGTGAACAGGATGCTGTCTCTGGTGTCGACCTGTCAATCACCTTGTAGCCCCGCCCTAAAACATCCCCTGCTTTATGGTCTGTTTGACTCTGACAATAATTTACCAGAGGAGTCTCCCCCTGGTGGTCAGGAGAGAGAATGCATGAAGCATAGACTTCTATACAACCAGAGGAGTCGCCCCCTGGTGGTCAGTAGAGAGAATGCAGCTTTAACACATGAAGCATATACTTCTATACAACCAGAGGAGTCACCCCCTGGTGGTCAGTAGAGAGAATGCAGCTTTAACACATGAAGCATATACTTCTATACAACCAGAGGAGTCACCCCCTGGTGGTCAGGAGAGAGAATGCAGCTTTAACACATGAAGCATATACTTCTATACAACCAGAGGAGTCACCCCCTGGTGGTCAGGAGAGAGAATGCAGCTTTAACACATGAAGCATATACTTCTATACAAACAGAGGAGTCGCCCCCTGGTGGTCAGTAGAGAGAATGCAGCTTTAACACATGAAGCATATACTTCTATACAACCAGAGGAGTCACCCCCTGGTGGTCAGGAGAGAGAATGCAGCTTTAACACATGAAGCATATACTTCTATACAACCAGAGGAGTCACCCCCTGGTGGTCAGGAGAGAGAATGCAGCTTTAACACATGAAGCATATACTTCTATACAACCAGAGGAGTCACCCCCTGGTGGTCAGTAGAGAGAATGCAGCTTTAACACATGAAGCATAGACTTCTATACAACCAGAGGAGTCTGGTCACATAAAACAAGTGGAGGTTAAAAACAACACGGAATACACTCTTCGCTTCTGATCACTTTTCATAACATCTTTATTGAATTTGTGTCTCAGTTTTAAACATATTTACAGATACTTTAATTTTATCATGTTTTTTTTTTTTAGTTCAGTAAAAATACAAATACAGAACACTCAATTTTCAAAATCAACGTCGCTCCCAGCGACTCGACAGCCCAGGTTTTATTCTGGGGAACCCCCCCCTCCCCTAAATAAGATATAGGTGTTGATGATGTCATCGTGATGTCAGAGACCGGAGGATAGAGACTGAGAGCCATGACAGAGAAGATGACACCAGATGGATGATGGGGAGGAAAGTACGGAGGGAATAACATCATAAAAAAAAGGGGATTAATTCAATATAACCTCAGCTCAACATTGATTTGAACGTTGGTCTGAAGTTTTGGCCTCAACACTTTTAATATTACCTATCAAAATAAAACGTCTACCTCCACCGACATATTTCTGAAAGCAGGTGACAACAATGTAAGGCAGATAATATTTCATGTGTGTAGTTTTTATTTTTTATTCTATAATACTATCTAATTCCATGAAAAAAAAAAAAAGTCTCTTTACTTTTCATCTGTCTTTAAAGCCCAAAATCTATTAATTTCTAATAAAGACGAACATATTTAAAGACAGTTCACGGATGTATTATTTCATTAAAAAAAGCAGCACTCAAATGGGAGTTCTTAGCACGTTTGTTGGGGACTATTTTCTGCGGTGGATTAATACACATTTGATGTCTCGTGAGTATTTGTGGCAGCGGGACGCCGTTTGAGTCAAAATTAAGAATATGTCGTGTTTTTAATAGTTTCTGGGCGATGATGGAGCTCTTCGGCTCAGAGGGTTGTTGGTTTTGGTCTTTTCACGGATTATTGACAATAAATGAAGTGATCAGGTTTACAGTCCTCTCAGCGCTGGAGCTTCTTTTAAATCACTTCTCAAAACTGAATTTCTTTTAAATTAATTTATTTCCAATTTAACTTTTATGGTTTCATTTTATTCCCGTTTCCACCACCTGAAGCACTTTCTAGTCTGTTTTGAAGTCGTTGTATAAATAAGAGTAATTATTTTATTATGAATTAGAAAAAGGAGAGAACATATCTTTTCTTTCTGTCGGCCTTCACTTGAGATGAGCAGCATTTTGAGGGAAAAGATCAACGTCGTGACTCTAAACGCGTCGTCGGCTCGTTGACACGCTTCACGTGAGGCTGTAAACAAAACGCTCTTTACTTTCTCCTCCATCACTGTTCTGCATCTCTCACCTCAGAGGACAGGCAGTGTTTGTGCAAACAACAACAACGACGACAACAACAAGTAAATGACGCGTTACAAAAGACAAAGCAAAGGGCGAGAAAAGAGCACAGTGTCGGTCGGCCAAGGCGTCGCGTCTGACAATAAGGCTGAAAAGAATAAAACAAACAAACAAAATCTTGCTGGTTTTGTGCAAATCTCCTAAAGAAATGATCTTTAGGAGACGAATCCAAACCAGGCGGTTGATATTGAACATTTCAGATTCACGTCACATGAACAGGCGTATTGATGAGCTCGCAGAAACACTGTCTCTCTTACACACACACACACACACACACACACACACACACACACACACACACACACACCGAGCCCATCATTAAGCTTTGCTTCTGCTTTTTGAAAACATAGTGACCTTTTAGTTTTTGTTTCTTTTGAGAACAAAACACGGACGAGACAGATTTTAACTAAAAGCTCGAGGCTGATGGAGGAAGTAGTTTTTACTTTTTACTTTATTTTTATGGCAGCGACAACACAAACGCGGGTCGACTGACGACTCGACCTCTAAATTGTTGTTGCTATATTGGATCGTGGGACTTCCTCTCCTCTGCTGCCAGATCATCTCCTCCTCGCTTTTTTAGATCCGCTTCACTTCTCTTTTCATTTTTAAAAGAAAAGTCCAGTTGTTAAAATGAACGTTTGAGTCGCTACATTTCGGGACTAAAGTTGGGTTCAGAGAGTCGGTGAAGAAGTTTTAGAGTTTTCTATTAGGAATTACTGAGATATATATATATTAAAAAAAAATCCTTGATTTGTTCCATTTCAGAATAGCAGATTAAATATATATATATATATTTATATATATATATATATATAAATATATATGTGTATATATATATAAATTATAGGCATTTAGCAGGTGGTCATGATTGTTGACTAAACAATCAGGATTGCAGCTGTACATTTAATGTTTTTTTTATCTGTTATCTATTAAAACAATGTTTCCACATTTGGGTCCAAAATAGTTTTGGGATTTAGAGATCATCAAACATGTGGGCCTTTTGAAATGATGAAGGGTTTTATACTTTATACGACACTAAAGGAAGTCATAAAGACTCAGCAACGGATTTGAAATGATAAAGAACTTTAAAAAATAAATTCTGCACGTCTGACTTCTTCACAGATTTGAGGACTTGGATGATATGACGTCGGCCTTCAGCAGCTGGACAGCAGATATCCGCCATGTTCCGTTTTGGGATAATAATAATCCAAAACTTGGACATTTATTAAAAAAAAAAGAAAAAAGGGAGTTTGCAGGAGGTGCTTTGTCTTTTCTTAGAGGAGGTCAAGGTTAAAGCGCAGGAGGAGGAGAAGGCGTGAAACATTAACACGATGAAGAGTTCATGCAACTTACAGTTAGAGGAGGTCCGACCGGTGATGATGATGATGATGATGATGATGGTCGAAACAGAGCAAAAGTGGGATGGGAGCTCAGCAGGATGACGTCGTTTATTCAGCTCGCTCAGTGCTACACTCCTGTCTGCCTCCTCCTTCATGAACCTCTTACAAAGTGCACAAATCAATGATTTACAATCAAGACACAGGAAGTCCAACGATGAAGGTGTGGAGAGGGAACAGGAGAAGCAGCGGAGAAACTATTCTTTTTGTCATGATGGAGAGAAGAAACGAGGAGGCTGCTGTCACCGAGTAGAATGCTCCACTTTCTGATAAAGGAGGAGGAAGAGGAGGAAGAGGAGGGGACTGCCCTCACAACTGAAGGTCAAAGTTCATCTGAAGATGACAGGAAGTGGAAAGGGGAGGGGCTTCGGTTCCCCAGAAGTGATTTTATCCGAAACAGAAACACGTCATCGACCTCACGTCCGTCTGCAGGAGAGAAGAAAGCAACAGAAGACGCTTCCGTCGACGGCGTAATCCTTCACAGAAACCCCAGAATGCACTCTGAGTGCCGCAGCTCCAAGTCTGTACGGGTTTGGTCAAATCTCAAATCAATACTCATAATAATAATAACAACAACAACAACCCCCCAAAAAAAAAAAATGTAGATCACGCCTCCTTTCGGAGAATCGGGTCCTTCAGAGTCGAGAAGCCGAGCAGCAACGACTTCCTGGTTGAAGCAGAGAAGACGGAGAGATGGACAGTCAGAGAGTAAAACATAGAAGAAGAAGGCGGACCCTCTGGTGGAGGCTCCGCCCTTTGATGAGGCTCCGCCCTCTAGTGGAGGCTCCGCCCTCCGGCTCCTCCGGTGACGTCTGCAGTCCACAAAGCAGGCGAGTGTCTGTCGAGCTGAATGTAAGTTTATCCAGTGTTGGTGGGTCTTTAACCCTTTTTTGGAGGGTAAGCGGGCGTCCAGGTGGCGCCTCCTGGTGGCGCTGAGGAGAACAGGCTCCGCCCCCCGCCCCCCCCCTGTCCGTCTACCGCTGGGCCGGCTCGCTGCCCGGCAGGGTGATGTTGCCCAGGTGGAGGACGGGCAGCGGGTGAGCCTCCGTGTTGAAGACCCAACTCTCAAACGGCATCAGGTCGTCGCTGGAGAACAACAGGTACAGATACCTGGGGGAGGAAGAGGAGGAGGAGGAAGAGAGTGGCCGAGGAAAAGAAAAGACACACACACACATTAAAGCATGTTTTTGTGTACTCCTGTGGATTAAATACATTAAATACATTTTATCCCCTGATGAAGAGTTTGTTATTCCAGTTTTAGAGCCGCTGAATAAGTCGTAAAAAACTGTATTCACGTATTTCTGAATGATGTTTTCACACACACACACACACACACACACACACACACACACACAGTCAATACTTTCTACACTTTTCTCCATTTTTGTTTACAGTTAAAAATAATCAGCAAAAGAGTCACCTGCTGCAGCTCAAGACTTATTGGTTGATTTAATCAAACACTTTCTCCACAAAGAAACTCACAAAAGCACAACTGGTGGTTTATGTGCTCATATAAAAAATAATATAATCTTCCACTAAATCTTCCACTAATTAACTAAAAGAGGCCGGCTCCATTACAGCGGATGAAAAACTAATTTAATTTAAAATAGATCTAACACACACACACACACACACACACACACACACACACACACACACACACACACACACACACACACACACACACACACACACACACACAGTTTGGTGATAAGCTTGATTAACAGCACACTGAATAATATCTGCCAGCAGGGGGAACCAGAGAGCCACATTAGAGACCAAGACGAAGAGGAAGATGATGATGATGCAGCCTTCAAAAACACTCATCATCACCCTTGGAGGAGTAATGCAGGTATGCAACCATTTTTACAGAAAGGTGAAAATAAAAAAGGTAAACAAGCCTTTTATAAAAGCGACTTTTAATTCTACACATATTTAAATAAATGAAGAAGTAGCGTGCGTTTCTTCTTCTATGGTTTCTGATACTGGATGCAAACGAGCGGAAAGCTTTTCCTACTTTTAGACTTTAGTGCTTAGTAATTTGACTTGAAATCTTCACAAGAAGATTCTTATGTTCGTTTATTTAAAATTAATTCTACAAAATATGAGCAAGTAGTTGTTGCAATCACGTTTTTTTTAATGTTTTTAATTGAATGTTTTTATTTAATTCCTGGTCTAATCCACCTACTTGAGCGTCTCGGCCAGGAAGAAGCTCTGCTGCACGTCGTCGTACGTCGGGTTGGAGGAGTAGACGTCCTTCACCCCGGAGAAACCTCCGCTCACCCGGCAGTACTTATCGATGGCCTGCAGGGGGCGAGGAGAGAGGGAAGGAGGCAAGGAGACAAGGGAAGAGGACGGTGAGAAGGAACAGAGCGAGTGGCGGGAAATAAAACGGCGAGGAGGAAAGGGAGCATTTTAATGAGCTTACAACGCTTTAATTAATTTCTTTGCTAGCGACAGATTAGAGTCCTGAGGAGAGAGAGAGAGACAGGAAGCAGGAGGAAGATTACCAGCAACGCTTCGCCTGCTTTCACACTTCATCCCCTAAAACGCTCCTTCATCGTCCTCCCGCTTCATACCGGGCGTTTGATTCCCGTGGAACGTCACGTCAAAATAAAGACTCACTCTGAGTGTCTGAACTAAATAAAAGTAAAACAAAGTCAGTACTCTTCTTTTAAATTGTCTCCTTTAATGTAATTAAAGTGAACGGTGCTAAAAAAATAAAAAAATAAAAAATCACAGTGGTGGAGAAATTATGTTTTCAATGTTACGGTAAAAATAACTAATGATGAAAGTAAACACATTTACCTTTAAACTGAAATACTGACCTCATTGTTTATGATCAATAATAAAAAACAAACAGTTGCAGCATCTTAAATCTGCAGAAATAAAACAACAATAACAGGATTCATCTTTTTGTTTAGTTTGAAATGTTATTATAAAAACTTGCTCGTGCTAAAAAAGACATAAAACTACAGGTGACCCAAATTAAAAGGATCACGACGCATATGATCTGCATCACGGGATCTTATCTCACTCACTCAGGAGGAAACAAAGAAGCTTCACCGCCTCAAAAAGAAAGAGGTGACGTGAGGATCGTCAGGAGAAAGAGCGCAGCTTTAATCCTCTCGTCAGGAGCGAAGAGGTAAAGAAATCTCTAAAGGAGGAATGAAGAACGTCCCGTTCCCCGGCGGGTACGAGACAGAGACGTCCTCTACCGGATCCGTCCTCATATTATATTATATAAAAGCTTCTTTAACTGACGCTACGGTGTTGATTAGGCGCTTGTTGTTGTTGTTGTTGTTGTTGTTGTTTACCTGCGCTGCCTCCCAGCCCCACTGCCGGTATTTGGGGTCGTGGGTGAACCTCCACATGTACCAGTAGGTCTCGATGACCTCCGGCCGCAGGATGTAGTACTTCTCGTTCTGCCGCACGGCCACCGCCTCCAGGCCGCTGTCGAACTTAAAGGCCTCCGGGCCGAGCTTCAGCACTGGAGGGAGGAGAGGAAGAGGAGAGGAAATGGAGGGGAGACGAGTAAAACAAGTGGGGTTGAGGGAGAATGGGGGGAAAAAAGGAGAAAGATGAAGAATAGAAAAGGAAGGAATTGAGGATGAGGAGGAAAGAAAGAAAAGAAACAACAAAAGGGAAAGGAGGGAAGGAAGGAGGAGAAGGAAAGAAGAGAAATATGTAAAAGGAAGAAAGTCAGGAGGGTAAAACAGTAAAACAATGATTAGGAGAGGAAAACAGGAGATGATATAAACATCTCTTTCTGATGTTTCTCTGTGTGTGTGTGTGTGTGTGTGTGTGTGATGAAGCAATACAAATGCTGCTCCTCGTTAATTTTTCACTGCATTTTCATCTTCTTACAACCACCAATTAAGTGTGACGGCATTACGACCGAGTGGGAAATTATTGAGAAGTTGAAGGAGGTGACAGGACACACACACACACACACACACACACACACACACACACAGATGTAAATGAGTGCTCATTAAGAACTAACAGGACAACTTTAGACGGACTGACTGTCACCTAACCATGAAGTTTTCCTCTCTCTCTCTCCTCCTCTTCATCTGTTCTCCCTCTCAGAGCCTCACTTATAAGACAATAATAATTGTCTTATAATTTATAAGACATATACGGTGAGTTCATTGTGCAAGGTGTTTTAATTTTTTATTTAAACAATATAAATGAAAGAAAAAATAGAGTGTTGTTGTAATACTCATTCAGGCCACAAGAGGCTGAAGTTCACCTTCAAGGTACACGTATTGTTTGTCAGCAAATTATGTAACATCACCTCTTTATTTTTGGAAAGAAATACATTTTAATGTGTCTGTCTGTCCTCCTCACCTGTGCGGTCGTAGGACTCGTGGCAGGTGTGTGTGTGTGTGTGTGTGTGTGTGTGTGTGTGTGTGTGTGTGTGTGTGTGTGTGTGTGTGTGCGCTCCCTCCTCACCTGTGCGGTCGTAGGACTCGTGGCAGGTGTGTGTGTGTGTGTGTGCTCCCTCCTCACCTGTGCGGTCGTAGGACTCGTGGCAGGTGTGTGCGATCTCCGCCCCCAGCTGCAGGTAGTGTCCGGCCTTGTCGTCGGGCGAGCCGTCGGCGCCCAGCGCGAACATGCCGCCGGCGAAGCAGGCCAGGTGACCCATCTTCCTCTCCAGGTGGCCGTTCTTCCACTCGCCGATGAACGTCAGGCCGCCGTTGGACTTACGGATCAGGTGACGCTCGATGGCCTGCAGGTGTGTGAGTGTGTGTGTGTGTGTGAGCGTGTTTATATGCAGGAAGTGATTGAAACAGTAACATGTTTGGATGAGAATGAAGAGAAAAGGTCGACACGGTTTATATTACAGCAGGAACGTGGGCGAAGGTCGTGAATGGAATATTAAGTGAGAGTGTGTGTGTGTGTGTGTGTGTGTGTGTGTGTGTGTGTGTGTGGGAGTTAAGTTGAGTGCATGAGGGTGAACAAACAGAAGAAAACAGAACAAAGAGCAGAGTGTTTAAATCCGCCCCCTCACAAACCTCCCTTTCCTGAAGGACGAGGCATTTTGAGGAGGCAGAGCGGCGGCCATGTTTACATTGAGGTTTTGCGGCGACGAGCTAACTAGCCAGCCGTCCGCTAGCTAGCTCGCTAATTCCACCGCGCTTTGATGCTACACTATTGGCAGGAAACGAGCCTTTTAGAAATACATAAATATGTGTACCGTACTTTTCGGGTTACAAGCCGTTACTACCTTCGGTCAGTGTCCCCGTTAGCTCCCCGCTGTAGCCAGCTGGGGCTCCTGCTAGCGCTCCGTCACTTCCCCGCTAACTTCCGCTAGCTCCCTGAAAACCACCGAAGGTAGCGGGACCAGGCTCGACACCCGACTTGGGCAGAGGGGACGCGGGCGGTAGCAGCAGCAGTGGCCGGTAGCAGCAGAAGCGCTAGCTAGCAGCGCTACTAGCAGCGCTAGCTAGCAGCGCTACTAGCTTGCTACAGCGGGGACACTGATCAGCCGTAGGAGCGGCTTATAACCCGAAAAGTACGGTATATGCATATATAAAGAGTATCTATAGTATTATTACTAATATTGTTTCTGTTATCTATTCTTTTGGTGTATTTTTTATTGTCAACGTAGCAATTAGTAATTCATCTGTCCTGTTTATACCGGCTATTGTGTTTTTTATCTGTTTATTTATTACTTTATTTGTATATACACATTATTATTATATTATAATTTTGTATTTATTCGTATGTATGTATATATATGCGTAGCTGCATAAGCATTTGTGTGAATATAAAGTTTTTTTTTTACGTCTCTGAAGAAAACAATAATAATCATAACTGGAAAAAATAAATGCATAACTATATTAGTTGTAATAATAATAATTTCTGATTGCATTTTACCTCGATGGCTTCATCGTAGGTCTTGCGAGCTTCAGTGTCGGTCTTGTCCGACATGAGCCACGCCTTCAGCAGGTACTCGTAAAAACTGTCCCCAAGTCCTCCAACAGAGGTGTGGTCTGGGGGGGGGAGGAGAGAGAGAGAGAGAGAGAGAATTAAAAAAGGGTTAAAAAGAGGAGGAGAGGATAAACAGTGAGAGACGGACGGAGAAGAAAAGTGAATTATTCATTCTTTATTGGCAGAGAGCAACATATGGCATCAGAAGCGTCCATCGAAACCCGGGGTGGTTTTCCACACACACACACACACACACACACACACACACACTACATTGGCAGCGTTTCTTTTCTCTCTGCTCGTCCCTTTGTTTACTGTTTCCCTGATGCGCTCACATTTCCATGTCCCCGCTCGTCCTCCTGCAGGTTTACACAGCTCTCACAGAGCGGACGGGGCGCCAGAGAAATAATCTGTTTCCTCCAGAGGAGCTTTGAGCCACTTTGGTCCATTGCACTGACCCCTAACATATGTTTTTTATAATATATACGCAAAGTAAAGTGTGCATTTAGGATTAGTTTGATTTTATGTTCATTTGTTTTTGTGAACGACAGCAAAATCATTGCAATAGTACAAAGAGTTTTTTTGTTGGTTGTACAGTTTTTCAAAGTCACTTTAAACTGTAGAAATAAAACAAATTCTCCTCTTACCAAGTACTCAGATCATTTACTGAAGTAGCGATACTACGAATATCAGTGGAGGAATATTCTAGTAAAAGTCGCGCAAAAGTACAAAAAGTACAAAAGTATCAGCGTTAAAAAGGACTTTAAGTACCAAAAGCAAAAGTACTCATTATGCAGAATGGACCATTATAGAATACTTTGTTGTACTTTAAAATTATATTAACCGCACTTACTAATATACAGCTGTGTAGCTTAATTCACAAAAGGTTTGTACTAGTAGTCGGAATCTGTTAAATTAAATTAAGTTTATTAGATACATGTAGTGAAGTAAAAAGTACAATATTTCCCTATGAAATGTAGTGGAGTATAAGTACAAAATGGAAAGTACATGTACTTCAAAATTTAACTTTGATACTTTCCACCACTACCAAGTATGGGAAGCAATGGTGGACGTAAATATATACAATATATTCCTCCTCTCCGTGTTACTATCTCTTCAGCTCAGTGTCATCATCATCTGGATCTGCTATGAATTATTCATCTTTTGGCATCGAGAGAGAGAGAAAGAGAAAAACCTCATTCACTACCGAGGGCAGATTGTTCATATGTCTTCATGTACGTGAAAACACCTCCGGTTCTGAAAGGTGTGTTAAAGCTGCATTCTCTCTCCTGACCACCAGGGGGCGGCGACTCTGGTTGTATAGAAGTATATGCTTCATGTGTTAAAGCTGTATTCTCTCTCCTGACCACCAGGGGCGACTCCTATGGTTGTATAGAAGTATATGCTTCATGTGTTAAAGCTGCATTCTCTCTCCTGACCACTAGTGGGTGACTCCTCTGGTTGTATAGAAGTATATGCTTCATGTGTTAAAGCTGCATTCTCTCTCCTGACCACCAGGGGGCGACTCCTCTGGTTGTATAGAAGTCTATGCTTCATGTGTTAAAGCTGCATTCTCTCTACTGACCACCAGGGGGCGGCGACTCTGGTTGTATAGAAGTATATGCTTCATGTGTTAAAGCTGCATTCTCTCTCCTGACCACCAGGGGGTGACTCCTCTGGTTGTATAGAAGTCTATGCTTCATGTGTTAAAGCTGCATTCTCTCTCCTGACCACCAGGGGGCGACTCCTCTGGTTGTATAGAAGTATATGCTTCATGTGTTAAAGCTGCATTCTCTCTCCTGACCACCAGGGGGCGACTCCTCTGGTTGTATAGAAGTATATGCTTCATGTGTTAAAGCTGCATTCTCTCTCCTGACCACCAGGGGGTGACTCCTCTGGTTGTATAGAAGTCTATGCTTCATGTGTTAAAGCTGCATTCTCTCTCCTGACCACCAGGGGGTGACTCCTCTGGTTGTATAGAAGTCTATGTTTCATGTGTTAAAGCTGCATTCTCTCTCCTGACCACCAGGGGGCGACTCCTCTGGTTGTATAGAAGTCTATGCTTCATGTGTTAAAGCTGCATTCTCTCTCCTGACCACCAGGGGGTGACTCCTCTGGTTGTATAGAAGTCTGTGCTTCATGTGTTAAAGCTGCATTCTCTCTCCTGACCACCAGGGGGCGACTCCTCTGGTTGTATAGAAGTATATGCTTCATGTGTTAAAGCTGCATTCTCTCTCCTGCCCACCAGGGGGTGACTCCTCTGGTTGTATAGAAGTCTATGTTTCATGTGTTAAAGCTGCATTCTCTCTCCTGCCCACCAGGGGGTGACTCCTCTGGTTGTATAGAAGTATATACTTCATGTGTTAAAGCTGCATTCTCTCTCCTGCCCACCAGGGGGTGACTCCTCTGGTTGTATAGAAGTCTATGTTTCATGTGTTAAAGCTGCATTCTCTCTCCTGCCCACCAGGGGGTGACTCCTCTGGTTGTATAGAAGTCTATGCTTCATGTGTTAAAGCTGCATTCTCTCTCCTGACCACCAGGGGGTGACTCCTCTGGTTGTATAGAAGTCTATATAAATGACTCTACTTCTCTTGATGTATTCCCTCAGTAAACATTGTAAACATGAGTTTATGTCTCAATCTCTAGTTTCAAGTCTTCTTCAATACAGCATGATGTTCATTTAGTAAATTATGGTCATTTAGAGTCAAACAGACCATAAAGCAGCTTTAGGGCGGGGCTTACTGTGATTGACAGGTCGTTACCACGGCGTGGCTGGAGATTGATAGGAAGATTGGTACATATTTACTCCCATTTTGGAAACAAAATGAGTAGAAATTCTCTTGAACTTGTTCTGTAAATGAGTAAATTTGGTGGAATGACATCATTTATTATCGGTTAGCCAATCAGAGAGAGCCTCGTGTAATCATGACGGCAATATCAAACCTGCGCGTCTGTTCTTTAAAGTCATTTGTGCTCTCCACATGTTTTATGCAGAGTGCTCATGCAGCACTAAAGCACTTTATTTGGCAGTTTAACATGTGCAAAAAACGTAGAATTAAAAACATAATTCCCGTTTCGATAACGCCTCCCTCCTCCGAATGCGACGCTCTGGATGAGCGCTGGGATGTTCCTGCTTCACGCCAAACGATCAAACTGTGATACTTATACGCAGATATATTCAGTAAATGTTTTACAGAGTTGTCGTCACGTGACTGTTGGTCTCAGACGAGTCAATCGTGGCTTCACAGTTGAGCTGAGGAGCTCAGAACGTTAAGTATTTTACAGAATCTGGTCATTTTAAATGAGACGCCTAGAATAAAATGTCAAATTCCGTCACACGTGTTGTGTTCAAGGACCGTCGGAAAGATGAAAATGTGACGGTGATGACAGTTTTTACAGCTTCTGGCTGCGATGAATATAGACTAAAAAATAAAAGAGTTAAAGAAAAGTGGAATTATGCGTTTTATTTTGTGGACTTTGTGTGTTTTTGCACAGATACTTTGTGTTTGTGTTGTTCTTGTTGGGCCGAACATTGAAGCACATGCATTTTGATTTTATATACAACATTAAAAACACTGAAAGCTACCAAAGAGAGAGAAACCTGGCACCTGTCAGCAAATAATACAAATGAACGTCTGAAGCTTGTTTAAAATTAAAAACGTGAACTTTGGACACGACTGAAGATGAAGATCCTGTAGATAACAGGTGAAAAAGTTAATTAGCATTTTCCTTGAGGACGGATTTGGATCGGAAGTCAATACTCGTCTGTTCGTGCACAGAATAATTCACGAGGAGAAGATGAAAACTACAATACAGTAGAATTATTTCACTGCAACAACCTTTGAAATGTGAGACTCTTCTTTCGTCTTCCTACAAACGAGCCTCATTGTTCTGGTTTTTACAGTAAAATCTGGGTTATTGGCACATGAAAGACAGGAACAGGAGCTTCACAGAGAGGAACGTGAGCTTCAGGTCAGAGAGGCGCTGCAGCCACAGCTCCACAGAGGGAGGAGGGGCATGTCGGGGTCAGGAAGTTCTGGATGCTCTTTTTTTATTTCTCTACAACCTTTTCTGTGTTTCACGATCACCTCCCACACGCTTTCAACTTAGCGCCCACACACACACACACACACACACACACACACACACACACACACACACACACACACACACACACACACACCTTGACTCTTCTACCCCTCCATCAGGTTTCTGCCAATCAAAAAGGATCTGGGTGCTGAGGAGGCGGCTTCTCACACACACACACACACACACACACACACACACACACACACGTCAAGAGCACTGAGGTCGTATGGATACTTCTAAATGAGTATCGATGGATCTGCTATCAGTTCTTTATTAGTCCTGGAGTTCGTCCTTTTGTCTCTTTCTGTGACTCTCTCTCTCTCTCCCTCTCTTTTGTCTCTCTCTCTCCTTGTCTCTTTTGTCTGTCTCTCTCTCCTTGTCCCTCCCTCTCCCTCTCTCTCTCTTTCTGTGACTCTCTCTCTCCTTGTCTCTTGTCTGTCTGTCTGTCTCTCTCCCTCCCTCTCCCTCTCCTTGTCTCTCTCCTTGTCTCTCTCTCCCTCCCTCTCCCTCTCTCTCTCCTTGTCTCTCTCCCCCTCTCTCTCTCCCTCTCCCTCTCTCGCCCTCTCTCTCTCCTTTTGTTGCTGCTCAAGAAACCTTTTGTTTACAAAAAATCACAAAATAAGCGATAGAGTATCGATGAGGAACCGAAGAGCAGAAACAATGAGAGTACGAGTTTCTATACAACCCGACCAGGTCGGCCATCTTTTAGTCTATTTAAAGTGAAACCACAATTACAAAATGACTTTGGCCTTTAACGTACTTTCAGACGGAATCTGAAACAGAACTTTATGCATCTGAATGTCACGAGTCAGATTCTATCTTTCTACTGTATGGAAACCAGAGGAAGAAAGGAGTGTTGACAGACTGTCGTGAGCAGGTGAAGAAGAGGGAGTGTGTGTGTGTGTGTGTGTGTGTGTGTGTGTGTGTGTGTGTGTGTGTGTGGTAATAAGGCTGTCAGTCACAGCAGGATCTCATTAAGACAGAGAAGCTCAGCCTCATTAGTCTGGCTTAACGACTGTCTACACACCACACACAGACACCTATACTACACACACTACATGCACCACACACACCTACACTATACACCTACACACACACACCTACCTACGCACACACACACTACACACAGTTTCCAAACAGGCCCACATTCACATTTTTCACACTCAAGGTTACTCGCAATTCAAATGTTCATGACTCACGTGCGCTCTCACACACACACACACACACACACACACACACACACACACACACACACACACACACACACACACACACACACACACACACACACATGTTCATGAATCTCACACTAGAGTGAAAGACATTATTATTATTTGCCTGTAGCAGGCGAGGTGAAATTTGACTATTTTACAAACCAATCTTTTTTAGACGGTAAAAAAAAACACCAACACACACACACACACACACACACACACACAGTTAAAGGTCCTGTGGGGGTCTCAGGAGATGATAACGTATAATAACAACGTAGGCTCTCTGAGTTATAGATGTGTGAATTGTTGATTATGTTGTCGTGAGGTTCATCTCCCTGCAGTTTGAAGCCTCTTGTGGCTGAAATAAGTATTACAACAACAAACTAAACGAAAACCTGCAAGACCACGTCTCAGTTTGACTTTATCATACTATATTATTATTATTATTATATATTTATTAGATGCTTTGTTGAGTCGCAGTAGAAATGTAAGACAGAAAGAAAGTTTGGGAGAAAAGAGCAGCACATCAACTATTGTTGTATTTTCTCTGATCGTTATCTATTGAGACTCATATTGTATCTGAATCAGAAAAATGCTCCATTCCTAATCCTGAATATCCGACATAAAAATATAAAATGTGGATTATTGACCTATTTGGAATAACGCTGGGATGTTAGTGTGCAGAAGATCCTGTGTGTTCCTTATTCCATAACGGTTCATAACAGTTTATTAAAGTTTATTAAAGAGCGGCAAGACGGACTCCATCTTTAACGCTCAAAAGAAATGAAAAGAAACACATTTTCATCCATTTTCTTGCGCCGTAATAAACCGAGACTCCTTCACCGAGGTTTGGACCGAACCCCGACACTCTCTCTCTCTCTCTCACACACACACACACACACACACACACACACACACACACACACACACACCACATCTGTCATCCCCTGCAGCCGGCCGGCTAACCATCCATCTGTTAATGTCCTCATGCTCTCATCGATCAGCCCGCCTTCCATCCGTCTCTGCGCGTCCGCGTCGCGTCTCAGACGGCCCAGAATGCATCAGTCTGCCCGCCGAGCCACCGATCCGTCCACTAATGGGGGCGCTCCATTTACCCACCCCGTCCCCCGAGCGCCCTCCATTTGTTTCGTCGACAAGCGAGACGAACACAACGACAAAATAAAACACCGGGTCCGTCTGGCGAGAGCTCGACGGCGTCTGTATGTTGTGTCGTTTATTTCTCATTTACTCGGACTCATCATTTCCCTTCTGACGAATGGAAACCACACAATATATTACATTTAAAAACGGCTTTCACGTTTTAATTTCCTCTCACGGAACCCGAGCGGACGGTCGTATCGGAGCAACGGGGAGAAGAAAACCACAAGGCGCTCAGTTTGAAAAGGGAATATTTAAACATCCACGTTGTTTTAATATTCTGTTGGAACGTGGCGGTAATAAACCGTTTTCAAATGCCCTCTCAGGTTCAGAACCCGACTGAAATGTGGAAAAACAAACAAAAAGGAATATTTAATGCTCCCTGCTGAGGAAAGAAGTGCAAACACTCGGAGAGGAAAGAGAGCAAAGCATTATGGGAGATGTGGAAACATGTGTAGTAAATGTTTGGGGATGAATGTCGGGATCCCAAAGGTTTTATTTGTCACTCTTTGATTATGTGCCATGAAACACAGCGAGGAAGATTAATGATAATATAGGATATAGGTAAAAAAAAGATAGAATTGCAGAAGTAAATGAATGAATAAAAGGTCTTATTCGTTTTAAAATCTTAACTGCAACATGTAAATATGTAAAAATGGAAGAACGAAAGCCGGCAGAGACTGAAGAAATTTAGAGCCGAAGACATTTTCACATCAAACTCGTAAATTAAAGGTTTACTTCAACAAAATAAAAACGTTGTCAGGGTTTTACTTTGTTTGTCGAGTTTGAATCGAGTGTTTTACAGCGAGTGAAAGTACTTTAATAAGCGTGTACATTTGTTTACTTTCTTGACATGCAAGTTTTTATTTATTTGTTCATTAGAACGTAACAAACTCTAACTTTATATTTTTACTTAATATACTTTTACTTATGGTTAAACTACCTGTTTACATCTCTGTATATAATATTTATTACTTCTCATTACGTATATACATTTACTACATCCCTGTTTAAATAGGTTTACTTTTTTGCAATTACTACAAATATACATTATTCTATTTCATATATAAAACATGTTTTTTATCCCTATATTCTGACGTCTTACATGCTTTAATTTCTTTTTTACACATTAAACTTATATTTATCTGCATTAAGCCAACGACTGCTTCTTTGTCATCAACTCTTTCATACTTCTATTTCACTGTAGATACACCGCATATACATTTTTGTACTTTATTTATTGTTTTAATTCTCTTAAATTTTATACGCTCTATTGTTCTGTTTTGTTGTATATATATTGAGTATTTTTCATACCTAATATTTTTGTGTCTTCTATGTAATTTTGCTGCTGCCATAAGCAAATTGAACCTACCTACCGATCGACTTACCTACCTACTTTCCTACCGACCTTCCTACCTCCCTACCCACTTTCCTACCTACCTATCGACCTACCCACCCACCCACCCAACCGACCGACCTACCTTCCAACCAATCGACCTACCCACCTTCCTACCGATCGACCTACCTACCCACTTTCCCACCCACTGACCTACCTACCTACCTACCTACCTATCGACCTACCTTCCTACCAACCGACCTACCTACCCACCTTCCTACCTATCCACCTACCTACCTATCGACCTACCTATCGACCTACTTACCTACCTTCCAACCAACCGACCTACCCACCCACCTACCTACCGATCCTACCTACCTACCTACCTTCCAACCAACCTACCCACCCACCCACCTTCCTACCTACCTATCGACCTACCTACCTACCTTCCAACCAACCTACCCACCCACCTTCCTACCCACCTACCTACCTACCGACCTACCTACCTACCTTCCAACCAATCGACCTACCTACCTACCTACTTACCTACCTACCTACCCACCTTACTACCGATCTACCTACCTACCCACCTTACTACCGATCTACCTACCTACCCACCTATCGACCTACCTACCTACCTTCCAACCAATCGACCTACCCACCTACCTGGAGGGAACGAGGACATCTTGACTTTGAGATCACAATCTGCACTTAGAAGTCAGACGTTTGTTTCGGTCTCTTTTAAATCATTGTGTCCGCGATGGAGCCGTTTGTTTGTCCCGCCGAGGGGGAAACACTGAATAATCGTCGGTGTCGCTCCATCAGCTTTAATTACACACTTGTCGTAAGTGACTTGAACCAGCAATGACAGTTTTCGGGGCCAGAAGAGTTTTTAACTGCACGTCTAACTTCACTCAGCGATCTGTTAATTCCTCCGGGCAAACCGCCAGAATGGAATCAGAGCGCCGGGAAGAGTTCGCTCCCGTCTTTTATCTTCTTCTACTCGCTTCAATTTGTTCTCGTTAAAGACGATCCATGCTGTCGCTCCGTGGAGTCGCACTTCTGAGGACACGATCGTTTGGAACTCGTCTCTCAATCCGGCTGCTTGGAAATCAATAATCTCTCCCTACACGTGATGATGTAGAGCGGCGGCTGCTTTGGGGTCCAGAAGTACTCACGTTGGCCCCAGCGACCCGTCCGAGGGTTCAGGTAGTTCGGGTACAGCCCGTTGGGTCGGTCCATTTTGGCGAGCAGCTTCCGGATGTGCATCACCTGACAATCGACACCAGACAGGAGGGTTTCAATCCAAACGGGGAACATTCATTGTGGGAAAGAAGATGATTACAGTCGTTATCAAGTCTGTTCCTGGACATTTCTGTAATTGTTGTCTTTTAATACACATTTCTTCGTTTTTATGACATTTTATCTCTTAAAGTAGAAGATAAGTGGAAGCAGCCCCCATTTATACAAGAAAAATGAAAAAACGTTGACATTTACTTGACTGAAATACAGCTATATTTAAAAAATATAACAAAGCAGAGAAAACATTTGTTCGACACGGCTCTTCTTCTAGTTCATGGTACTTTGTTTTGGTACCACTTTGGGTCGAGGCTCCAGACAGAACCAGAAGGTGGATCTTTTATTCTCTGGAGACAGATTTTAAATCTCTACCACAAAATACAGGAAAGCACCTAGTGCCAAAAAGTGGAGGCAGTAAAACCAGTTGAATCCCAGCGGTACCTTCTGGTAGTAGGCCGGGTTCCCCGTCAGGTAGGTGAGGTGGACGAACTCCATGTGGAGAGTCCCGAACTCAGCCAGGATGCTGCTGCCCGCCGACGCCCAGCCCCAGTTACGCCCCACACCGCTGGAGGAGGAGAGCAATTCATACTTTATAACTCTACACACACACCATATAAAAGAATAACAATGTTTTTTACGGGGCTCATAGAACAAAAAGACCACATTGTGTCTGCGGACGTCTCATAACAAACTCCTTCGAGCCGCCGAGACCCGAAATAAAGTCTGTGGTGAAAACTCTTCATAATAACCATCAGTAATACACTGACAACTGTTTTAAGAAATCATTAGTAAAACATCTAACATTACGGTTCAGATAATTGTAAAAACTAATTATTTTATAACACAAAGTAATATATATATATATATATATATATATATATATATATATATATATATATATATATAATGTATAATACAATAATTATAGCAATACTAATAATTAGTTTGCAATATAAATGGTAATTTCATTGTCTGTTAACAGTCAAATAAATATTAAATCAAGTTTGCCATTTATTAGCAATGGTTATTATGAAGTGCATTATTGTTATTATGAATTCCACAAATACGAGCTTCTAAAAAGGATTAAAACAATTTAAAAGAAGTTGAAGTCATATGTGGTTTGATTTTCTAATAAATTATGTTCAGAAAATGTAATAATGAAATTACAGTATATATATATATATATATATATATATATATATATATATATATACACACACACACACACACACACACACACACACACACACACACACACGCACATACATACACACACACACATGTAGGATATTTCCACTGCAGGACTCCATCTTCATCACCGGTTCAGCGTTTGTCTCATTTTACAGGAGGCGTCTGCAACCGCTTACATTTTACATGAGTGCATGTAACATTAATGGGATGCTACTCGAGTGTGTGTGTGTGTGTGTGTGTGTGTGTGTGTGTGTGTGTGTGTGTGTGTGTGTAATTATTCCTGGGGGTGTTTGAGTTTGCTTGAACGTGTGTAGCTGCGTTTTGTGCGTTCGTCTGCTGGGAGATTGAGACGAAACGTTAAGCGACGGCTCTCTAATGAATTTGAATTACGAGAGAGAGAGAGAGAGAGAGAGAGAGAGAGAGAGAGAGAGAGAGAGAGAGAGAGAGAGAGCTCTCTATTGTACCATTCTAAACAACGCAATGCATTGTGAACAAAGAAGCCTGCAGGTTAATACGGCAATTTTATTTCAATTAATTGTTTCTTTCACAATAACTCACACACACACACACACACACACACACACACACACACACACACCTCAACAGGGATCTATGAGTTGAACTCAACGCGTCCTTAAGACGGTTTCTGACACGTGTTGAAAGGCTATTATCACCCTGCTCACACACACACTCTCACACACATTTCCAGCTATTCAAAACTCATCGTCGGGCTGAAGGCGAGTGAAGCCCCGTTGGGAGTCGGGTTGCGTAATAGCGGTGGAAGAGCAGTGGGTCAAACCCAGCAGAAACTCCTGCGTGGGAACGTTCAGTCTTTCACCAAAAGACTTTTCCGGATGGATTTGTTGCAGCAGGAAAATCAGATAAAGCGCATAAACGTATTCGCTGAGGGACTTTGAGTGTCGACTACCAACTCTTTGGGTTTAGGACATTTCAATACGCAGAAAGGGAGGAGAGAAGGAGTGTGACATATATATATATATATATATGTATGTATGTGTGTGTTAGCTACTAGGTACCTCTTGAGGTTGACCATGGCCCAGGGGATCCCTGTGGGCGTGTTGAAGGCAGGAAGCAGCTTCTCTGCCAGCTGGACGGCCTTCAGCTTGAACACCTGGAGAGAAAAAACAAAAAAACGAGGGTTAACTCTGAGTTTGGTCGACGTCACATTCACTTTGAGTGTTCTGCGGTCCATCAACCTCCCCTGCTTGATATTCTGCTCACCGCCGACAGGTACGAGCATTAGAACAACTGCCAACCACCAAAACAACAGGCGGGACGGAGGCGAGTGAGACGTCAGGAGACAAACGATCGCTAAGCGATGGCCTCGGCTTGTCTGAGCCGAGCTGATTCATGGTGGAGACGGCAGACTAATGTGTGCGAACACCTTCTCTTTCGCGCTGAGCCGCAGTCGCGTGAAATGTTACTGCATCTCCAGAAGAAACGCTCGGAGTTCAAACCACAGCGCGAGATGCCAAAGCTTCTATCGTCTAATTCAGACGGAGCGATGGAAGGAAGCGGACATGTGTTCGGTTTGAGATTACACAACTTCTGGCACCCGTCAGGCACATGAAGGCTCAGCAGAATATCTGCTGCCCTTGTTCTTTTCTCAATGTGCCAATCAGAGATGAAGAGAAACCGGCGTTGTGTTGCTGCACACCAGCATGATGCTGAAAGATGGAAACAGAGCCGTTTCTGTGGATGCTGGAAAAACTGCTCAGAACAAGAGGCTAAGACAGAGGTGGGCAAACTACGGCCCGCGGGCCGGATACGGCCCGCCGAGTATTAATATACGGCCCGCCGAGTATTATAATTATTATAACATAAAAAAAATATATTAAAAAAAAGTTATTAAAAAAATATATTAAAAAAAGTTTTTTATTTTAAATAATTATAAGTTATAGTAAAGACCGCTGTAGCGCTTCTCCGTTCCCAAGTTCAGTTTCCCGAAGCACGATGACCACAACAGACCAGCGTTGATGTTTCTTCATGCTTATTTATTGCACAGCGCTCTTTTAGGCTTTTCGTGTGTGCAGCGGCTGTCATTCAGACGCTGTTGTGGGACTACGGATAATATTATGAACCCAGACACCACGGAGTTTGATGTTCCGACGTATGTGGAGTTTACACAACAAGTATAAAGCAGAACTGGTGGTTATTTCCAAGGTGGATGAAGGAATCGGTATCCGTTTTACGGAGATAAGACCGGCGAAGTTCCTGGAGGAGTCGGAGAAATTCACCGAGCTGTGTGCGGCTACGGATAATATTATGAACCCAAACACAAGGGCGTTTCATGTTCCGACATGTTTGGGACTTCCACAACAAGTATAAAGCAAAACTAGTGGTTATTTATTCCATAATCGATACCGGAAAAGACAGCTCTTTTTCACGGAGAGACCCGACGGCGATAAGCCACGCCCCCTTTGTCAAACACTCTCCATCCATCTGATACTGGCCCGGCCCGTCTGTCAAATTTTTTAATTCAATGTGGCCCCTGAGCCAAAAAGTTTGCCCACCCCTGGGCTAAGATGTATTTATCTTAAAGTACCAACAGATAACTTCCCTCACAGCGTTTATAAGACGCATCAGTCCTGACAACCTTTGTTTTGACCATAAACCAGACGATGAATCTTAGTTGGGTTTCGGCTGCTACTGTTAGCATTAGTTAGCATAGCCAGCGTTAGGAACATGGCTAACGCTAGCTAACGCTGAGCTCCTCCTTGTGTTGAAACGTTCTGCGTGCTACGATACACATTAGAAACGTCCTGCGTGCTACGATACACGTTAGAAACGTTCTGCGTGCTACGATACACACGTTAGAAACGTTCTGCGTGCTACGATACACACGTTAGAAACGTTCTGCGTGCTACGATACACACGTTAGAAACGTCCTGCGCGCTACGATACACGTTAGAAACGTCCTGCGCGCTACGATACACACGTTAGAAACGTTCTGCGTGCTACGATACACGTTAGAAACGTTCTGCGCGCTACGATACACGTTAGAAACGTTCTGCGTGCTACGACACACACGTTAGAAACGTTCTGCGTGCTACGATACACACGTTAGAAACGTTCTGCGTGCTACGATACACACGTTAGAAACGTTCTGCGCGCTACGATACACGTTAGAAACGTTCTGCGCGCTACGATACACACGTTAGAAACGTTCTGCGCGCTACGATACACACGTTAGAAACGTTCTGCGCGCTACGATACACGTTAGAAACGTTCTGCGCGCTACGATACACGTTAGAAACGTTCTGCGCGCTACGATACACACGTTAGAAACGTTCTGCGCGCTACGATACACACGTTAGAAACGTTCTGCGCGCTACGATACACGTTAGAAACGTCCTGCGCGCTACGATACACGTTAGAAACGTTCTGCGCGCTACGATACACACGTTAGAAACGTTCTGCGCGCTACGATACACGTTAGAAACGTCCTGCGCGCTACGATACACGTTAGAAACGTCCTGCGCGCTACGATACACGTTAGAAACGTTCTGCGCGCTACGATACACGTTAGAAACGTTCTGCGCGCTACGATACACGTTAGAAACGTTCTGCGCGCTACGATACACGTTAGAAACGTTCTGCGCGCTACGATACACGTTAGAAACGTTCTGCGCGCTACGATACACGTTAGAAACGTTCTGCGCGCTACGATACACACGTTAGAAACGTTCTGCGCGCTACGATACACACGTTAGAAACGTTCTGCGCGCTACGATACACGTTAGAAACGTCCTGCGCGCTACGATACACGTTAGAAACGTTCTGCGCGCTACGATACACACGTTAGAAACGTTCTGCGTGCTACGATACACGTTAGAAACGTTCTGCGTGCTACGATACACACGTTAGAAACGTTCTGCGTGCTACGATACACGTTAGAAACGTTCTGCGCGCTACGATACACACGTTAGAAACGTTCTGCGCGCTACGATACACACGTTAGAAACGTTCTGCGCGCTACGATACACACGTTAGAAACGTTCTGCGTGCTACGATACACACGTTAGAAACGTCCTGCGTGCTACGATACACGTTAGAAACGTTCTGCGCGCTACGATACACACGTTAGAAACGTTCTGCGTGCTACGATACACACGTTAGAAACGTTCTGCGTGCTACGATACACACGTTAGAAACGTTCTGCGTGCTACGATACACACGTTAGAAACGTCCTGCGTGCTACGATACACACGTTAGAAACGTTCTGCGTGCTACGACACACACGTTAGAAACGTTCTGCGCGCTACGATACACACGTTAGAAACGTCCTGCGCGCTACGATACACACGTTAGAAACGTCCTGCGTGCTACGATACACGTTAGAAACGTTCTGCGTGCTACGATACACACGTTAGAAACGTTCTGCGTGCTACGATACACACGTTAGAAACGTCCTGCGCGCTACGATACACACGTTAGAAACGTTCTGCGTGCTACGATACACACGTTAGAAACGTTCTGCGTGCTACGATACACGTTAGAAACGTTCTGCGTGCTACGATACACGTTAGAAACGTTCTGCGTGCTACGATACACGTTAGAAACGTTCTGTGTGCTACGATACACGTTAGAAACGTTCTGCGCGCTACGATACACGTTAGAAACGTTCTGCGCGCTACGATACACACGTTAGAAACGTTCTGCGTGCTACGATACACGTTAGAAACGTTCTGCGTGCTACGATACACACGTTAGAAACGTTCTGCGTGCTACGATACACGTTAGAAACGTCCTGCGTGCTACGATACACGTTAGAAACGTTCTGCGCGCTACGATACACACGTTAGAAACGTTCTGCGTGCTACGATACACGTTAGAAACGTTCTGCGTGCTACGATACACGTTAGAAACGTCCTGCGTGCTACGATACACGTTAGAAACGTTCTGCGCGCTACGATACACACGTTAGAAACGTTCTGCGTGCTACGATACACACGTTAGAAACGTTCTGCGTGCTACGATACACATGTTAGAAACGTCCTGCGTGCTACGATACACGTTAGAAACGTTCTGCGCGCTACGATACACACGTTAGAAACGTTCTGCGTGCTACGATACACACGTTAGAAACGTCCTGCGTGCTACGATACACGTTAGAAACGTTCTGCGTGCTACGATACACACGTTAGAAACGTCCTGCGTGCTACGATACACGTTAGAAACGTTCTGCGCGCTACGATACACACGTTAGAAACGTTCTGCGTGCTACGATACACACGTTAGAAACGTCCTGCGTGCTACGATACACGTTAGAAACGTTCTGCGCGCTACGATACACACGTTAGAAACGTTCTGCGTGCTACGATACACACGTTAGAAACGTCCTGCGTGCTACGATACACACGTTAGAAACGTCCTGCGTGCTACGATACACACGTTAGAAACGTCCTGCGTGCTACGATACACGTTAGAAACGTTCTGCGCGCTACGATACACACGTTAGAAACGTTCTGCGTGCTACGATACACACGTTAGAAACGTCCTGCGTGCTACGACACACACGTTAGAAACGTTCTGCGCGCTACGATACACACGTTAGAAACGTCCTGCGCGCTACGATACACACGTTAGAAACGTCCTGCGTGCTACGATACACGTTAGAAACGTTCTGCGTGCTACGATACACGTTAGAAACGTTCTGCGCGCTACGATACACACGTTAGAAACGTTCTGCGTGCTACGATACACGTTAGAAACGTTCTGCGTGCTACGATACACGTTAGAAACGTTCTGCGTGCTACGATACACGTTAGAAACGTTCTGCGTGCTACGATACACGTTAGAAACGTTCTGCGTGCTACGATACACGTTAGAAACGTTCTGCGTGCTACGATACACACGTTAGAAACGTTCTGCGTGCTACGATACACACGTTAGAAACGTTCTGCGGCCCTCCGGCCTTCCTTTCTCCGGGAGATCGCGACCTGGTGTCGTTCTTGTACATCCATTTCATTTAGCTATCAAAGATCTACTTCATAATGACAAGTGAAAGCCAAAGCACTCGTCTTATTGCCACTTTAATGTCGTTTCTTGAAACTCAAGTTGCCCTAAAGAGGACAGGAGATCAGACTCCATGACGAGTCAGTAAATCCTTTATGTGATGTTTACTTTAAAAATACTGAATTTATTGACAATTTGTGTTATTCAAAGCAAACGTTCCTTTGAGGGACACCTGGCGAGCGAAACAATCCCACAAAAACACGACGCCTCGTTACAAAAGGTGTCACATTAATGCCCAAACAAAACATGAAAGCTTATGGAATAATAATTAAATTATTCACAGCATGAATTTCAAACCTTCAATAAAAATATAAACACTCACAGCGGGACACACACACTGTAAGAGCTGCAGTCAGGTTTCTGACAGTTGACGAGCACACGGATGAAAACACGGCCTTTCATGAACAGAAACCTTCTCAGTGCGACTAAAAGACAAAAGACGGAGGCGACAAAAATCCACAAAGAGCTGAACCACTATTGTAGTTGTGTAAAACAATATTGGGCATGAATTATGGCCTCATGACAAAGATACTACTTAGAAGAGTGATTTTCAACCAGTGTGCCGTGAGCAATTTCACTTAATCAGCCTGCAGTATAGTGGCTGGCCGAGTGATGAAATACTCCTCAATGCCAGTAGGTAGCGCAATAAGTACCTACCACACATGCTCAGGGTGCATACACATTCTGACCAATGGGTTTATGACTTTTCCATGATTTTAAACCAAATGTCCATGAGCAAACATTTAGTGAAATCTGGGTGTAAACAGTAAAAAGTGAGTAAATGTAGTATTTAAACTAACAATGAGAATACAAAGCATACAGTAAACCTTAAATGACTCAAATGAATGAGACAATAGTTTGATTAAAAGAATAAACATTTATATAGATGCCTGTATGTATGCCTGCTTATATTTTGAGTCTTTCTTTTAAAAGCATATTCATTATTTCAAACTCAGCGTAAATGAACGTCATGAACACATGAATATAACACATTTACATGACTTTTACTAAGCTTTTGGGGTTTTATTTTTTTCAAGGACTTTTCCAGGCCTGGAAATAACCATTTTAAAACTCCATGACTTTTCCAGGTTTCCCATGACCGTCAGAACCCTGCTTGCTGTGTTATGCTACAATGTGACATTTTATAACTTTTTTTGGTTGTTGGTCTAAAAACACAGGATTTTATTGTAGAAAAAGTGCCGCGCCTCAAAAAAAGGTTGAGAAACACAGACTTTAAAAAGGGGTAGACAAAAAGTTTTACTCGACTATTTGTCTTTTTTTTTTGCAAGAAGTGACATTTCAATCCAATATTCTGCCATAAAGCGTGAGCTGCTTCCCACTTTGCAAGCAGCTCCAGACTCTCTTTGTACTGTGGCATTGTACTTCTGAAGGGCAGTTGTGGGATAAATGCACAAAGAGACAGTTGTAGAAGTCGCAGACGGCATCCAAGGAAAGCACTTCAGACGGCTGCTTCATCAACACTCTGCTTTATGCAGAGACCAGATCTATGGGAGGAATACCGCCGCCTGGAAAAGTGCAGGGAGAGATAACATGGAGATGCTTCTGTCTGCAGAATGCTGAAGCAGAGAGAAGAACATCTTATGGAGGACTGGAGGTCAAACTGAGGAGCTACATGAGGGACACAGAGACTAGAGGGAGAGGGAGGGAGAGAACAATGGGCAGAGAGAGAGAGAGAGAGGGAGAGAGAGAGAGAGGGGGAGGGAGAGAACAATGGGCATAGAGAGAGAGATAAAGAGAGGGAGAGAAAGAGAGGCAGAGAGAGAGGGAGAGAGAGAGAGAAAGAGAGATAGAGCGACACATGAATGTGAGAGCAGACATACGAGAGAGGATGACGAGGTCATCAAAAACACAATTGGTGTGTTTTCATCCATCTCATTCAATTAGCATATATTAAAGAAAAAGTGGAAAGGCCAAACATTCGGGGGGGGTAAAGAAAGGTGGAGCCGGTAATGGAGGAGAGGAAGCCGTGGTCACAGACCGGATGATTAACGGCTGCAGGAAGCTCAGGGACAGATCTGATAGATGAAGAGAGTCAAGAGAGAACGTCTGTTGTGATTTGGTGCCGTGTAAATAAAGCTGACTTGACTTAAATGTCTGCCGAGGGGACACAATAACTGTCTCACACACACACACACACACACACACACACACACACGCGATTCTGTCACGATTCACACGTTCTCTTGAGGTTTAACGTCAGTCGTTGGTTTGTGGACGGCCGTCGCCATCTTGTTTTTTGCAGCCAGTGAACAGGAAGTGATCATATCTGGACTGAGGAGGAGCGCCGTAGCGACCTGTCAATCACCTTGTAGTCCCGCCCCTAAAGCAATTTCCTTTACCGATTCTCTGAATATTCAATTACAGATTTGAGCTCCATTTCAATGGAAACCTGTCGAGCGAGAATGACGAGGGTTGGGGCGAAAATACAACTTGTGTGTGTGTGTGTGTGTGTGTGTGTGTGTGTGTGTGTGTGTGTGTGTGTGTGTGTGTGTGTTAGTCCTGTCTAATCATCATAAACCCCTCCATTGATTTCTGGCCCCGCTACAAAGCTCCACTGCGGTTTATTGGCAATCCGGCTGCTGATGTCATCGAGCAGGACTCCACCGTTTACGACAATCATCTTCCTCCTCCTCCTCCTCCTCCTCCTCCTCCTCTCCAGAGGAGGCAGCTCTCCAGGACCGTCTAAAGAAACAAGCTATTGTTGGTCGTTACAGGAAGTGAACGTGCTGAGAGACGGAGAGGAAACCGTCTGCTTTAATTAGAGCCTGAACTCCTTCCTTATATTATTATTAACGAAGAAGAAGAAGAAGAAGAAGAAGAAGAAGAGCCGTGATATTAGAATATTAGAAGCTCGGAGGCAAAGCAAGAGAACCCCTGTGGGAGGAGGACTCCTCTCCATCACTCTGACAGCTCCACTGTTCAGCTTTTTAAAATGCATTACAGCACACTTCAAGAATCGATGCACGCTCTCTGTGAACACACACACACACACACACACACACACACACACACACACACACACACACACACACACACAAGCTGGGATGATATTATTAACTAATAACTTGTATCTTTTACACAGTTTGTCCACCAGAAAGTGCTGACAAGCTTCTTTTTTGTTGAGTTTAAGGATTCTCTGTCACAAACGGTTGATGTCGTGCGTTTGTTCGCTGAACACACGTGAAAAAATAAACCGTATTTGTAATAAATGCAGTATTCATTGAGCCCTAGTTCTTCTTCTCGTCTCTTTCAACTGCACATTTCTCTCTTTTCCCTGATTAATCTCTCCTCTCTCTCAGGATTAGCGCTGCCCTCCAGACTTCAGAGGGAGGCGAGAGAGGACGGACTCCCGCTCCCGGCGGAGCTACGGAACATTTAAATAAAAGCGCTGTAAGGCTTCTGGACGACGGGTCCCGGGTCCCGGGTCCCGGGGGTCGGGCCGCGCTGTAATCCCACTCAAACGCGTCCTAAACTCGGCCAACGATCCGCTGCTGCACACGGGGAGGGCGCTGGTTAAGCCGTGCAGCAGACGAGGCCCGACGGAGACGGAGACGCCAAACAGTCACGTGCAGAAATGAACTGTTTTAAACTGGATTGGAAAAAGGTAAATGTCGATTGTTGACTTGTTTTATTGAAGAATAAACAGGAACTGAGCTCTGCTGATTCGGTGATGAACACATTTAGTTTCCTGGAGGCCGCGATTATGTCATTTTCTGCCTCAACGTAAATTAGGGTGACCAGATTTGAGTTTGTGAAAAAGAGGACACTTCGTTCCGGGGGGGGGGGGGTAGCAGTAGTGTGTAGCATGCCGTGAACTTACATTTACGTTGAGATCGGTCGACCAATGACAGTTCTCTCTACAGTCAGAGCTTGCGCAAGAAGGTGGAACGTGAGGGAGATACCATTTCCAAAACTTGTAAGGGGGTAATAACTATTTTCCCCGACGTAGCAAAATCCCGGACGTTTTTGGAATCCCTGCCGGACGCTTTTTTTAGGTCTCGAAAAGAGGACATGTCCGGGAAAAAGAGGACGTCTGGTCACCCTACGTAAATACACCGAGTACAAAGAACAGCGTTTAGTCAAGAACTGAACCACCATCATTCACACCACTAGGGAGCATCTGGGACTACACACACACACACATGGAGACACACACACAAGACACACACACAAGACAGACACACACACACACACACACACACGAGACACACAAACAAGACACACACACAGAGACACACACACAGAGACACACACACACACACACAGAGACACACACACGAGACACACAAACACACAGAGAGACACACACGAGACAGACACACAGAGAGACACACACACACACACACACACACACACACAGAGAGAGACACACACACGAGACACACACACACACACACAAGACACACAAACAGAAAGACACACAAACAGAGAGAGACACACACAAGACACACACACACAGAAAGACACACAAACAGAGTGACAGAGACACACACACACACACACCCCCCGGTGAAAGCAGTGGGTCACTGTTAACATGTAATGGAGCCTCCTAAAGGGATTAAAGGGAGACTGTGAAATGGGCTGAAAGCACTGGCTTGGTAAGAAGGGCCCCGAGGGTGTGTGTGTGTGTGTGTGTGTGTGTGTGTGTGTGTGTGTGTGTGTGTGTGTGTGTGTGTGTGTGTGTGTGTGTGTCTCATCGTCTCATCAGAGGCCAAAAGACGAGCCGCCATGGAGGCGCCGTCACATCAGCTGCTCCTGACTCCATCGGCCATGACCCCTCCTGACCCCTCTGACCCCTCTGACCCCTCCTGACCCCTCTGACCGGTTCATTCAGGGCTGAGACTTGACATGAGACGCGTAGAATAAGAGTTTTTTGATGAATTGTCACATTTAGAAGCTTCATTTTGGTGTTTTTTCCCTGACGGCAGCGTTTATCTCACACAATGTGTTCAAGGACCGACGATAACAACGTTTTCTTTACCACTTCTGGCCGTGATAAACTGGGTACTTTTGGGCAAAACATGCTTTTCAACCCTGCCGGGTTTTTGTGGCTCAGAGGGTTGGAAGTTTCTTCTTGAAAAGGGTCCGACTGTTTTTATTTGTGCATGAGCACGGCGTCGTACTGCAGACTATCCCGTCTGGAACGCTGCCGTCTTTCCCCCCAGAGGAAAGCTGGAAATAGAACAAAGCTGAATCCTTTTCTTCACGCAGGAGTAAAATCTAAATGTGGGACATCCACTGAGGCAACGAGAGCGTCTACCGGAGCGCTTCCTGTCCTGGACGACCAGCAGAGCACACACACTCTCCTTCATTCCTCCTTCATTCATTCATTCATTCTCCACCTCCTTCTCTTTTTCTCTTTTTCCGTACCTGCTCCATCGCTCCCTGTGAGACGATATCCAGTAAGAGACGGTGACGTCCCTCCGGCTTGTTTGCGGAGCGGAATTCATAAAAGCTGCGATGAAATTAAAATTTCTCCCTCGTTTGTTCCACCATCTTCCAGTGTGTGTGTGTGTGTGTGTGTGTGTGTGTGTGTGTCTGCTGACACAGCAGCAGCCACTTACTGAGCATGTCATCACAGCAATATCTGGGCCTCCCAGGGGAAGTAGACGTCTGGCGCTGGAAACCACTGGGAGAAGGTTTACGGAAGTTAAAGTTTTTTTGCACCGTGACTGAAATAAACTCGGCTTTATGGCGTATTTTATTCGAGACGGGAGCATAATTTACTAAATGAACTTCGTGCTGTTTTGAAGAAGACTCATTTTTCCTAATTATTCTTCATCTCTTTGACTCGACTCCGCTCTCCCGAGAGAAAGATCTCTCGGCGCATTCATCGCCTCTCTACGTAGCTCGGTAACTTAAGTTCAAAAACCAAGATGGCGACGGCGAGGCTTCAAACTAAAAGGGTGACGTCACATGGCTAAAAAGTGAAGTGTAAGGGAGACACGGGGTGAAGGAGTGAGACAAGAAGCGAGGGAGTAGATCACAGTTCCTCGTGGCCAGAACAAAAGGTGTGTTCTTGCCGTTTATCACAACTTCTTTTGTCTCCTCTCACCTGCCTCCGTCTCTCTTTGTTCCCTTTGTCTCCGCCTCCCACTTCTTCCTGTTTTACCCTCTCTCTCCCTCTAGTTATCCTTCACCCACCGCCATCATTATCTTCACCGCCCCCGTCCTCCTCCTCTTCATTTGCGGTTCCATTTCTGTCATTCTACAATCTCTTCATCTCCTTCCCTTTATCCGTCCACGGGGCGGTTGAGCTTTAGCGTTTATTCCTGTGGCGTCTGCAGCTTTTCTCCCCTGTACCTCCTCATCCCGTTGTCCTACATTACAGGGCCCGACCTCCTCACCCCGTTATCCTACATTACAGGGCCCGACCTCCTCACCCCGTTATCCTACATTACAGGGCCCGACCTCCTCATCCCGTTATCCTACATTACAGGGCCCGACCTCCTCATCCCGTTATCCTACATTACAGGGCCCGACCTCCTCATCCCGTTATCCTACATTACAGGGCCCGACCTCCTCATCCCGTTATCCTACATTACAGGGCCCGACCTCCTCATCCCGTTATCCTACATTACAGGGCCCGACCTCCTCATCCCGTTGTCCTACATTACAGGGCCCGACCTCCTCATCCCGTTGTCCTACATTACAGGGCCCGACCTCCTCATCCCGTTATCCTACATTACAGGGCCCGACCTCCTCATCCCGTTGTCCTACATTACAGGGCCCGACCTCCTCATCCCGTTATCCTACATTACAGGGCCCGACCTCCTCATCCCGTTATCCTACATTACAGGGCCCGACCTCCTCATCCCGTTATCCTACATTACAGGGCCCGACCTCCTCATCCCGTTATCCTACATTACAGGGCCCGACCTCCTCATCCCGTTATCCTACATTACAGGGCCCGACCTCCTCATCCCGTTATCCTACATTACAGGGCCCGACCTCCTCATCCCGTTATCCTACATTACAGGGCCCGACCTCCTCATCCCGTTATCCTACATTACAGGGCCCGACCTCCTCATCCCGTTATCCTACATTACAGGGCCCGACCTCCTCATCCCGTTATCCTACATTACAGGGCCCGACCTCCTCATCCCGTTATCCTACATTACGGGGCCCGACCTCCTCATCCCGTTATCCTACATTACGGGGCCCGACCTCCTCATCCCGTTATCCTACATTACGGGGCCCGACCTCCTCATCCCGTTATCCTACATTACAGGGCCCGACCTCCTCATCCCGTTATCCTACATTACAGGGCCCGACCTTCTCATCCCGTTATCCTACATTACAGGGCCCGACCTTCTCATCCCGTTATCCTACATTACAGGGCCCGACCTTCTCATCCCGTTATCCTACATTACAGACTCGGCCCGACCTTCTCATCCCGTTATCCTACATTACAGACTCGGCCCGACCTTCTCATCCCGTTATCCTACATTACAGACTCGGCCCGACCTTCTCATCCCGTTATCCTACATTACAGACTCGGCCCGACCTTCTCATCCCGTTATCCTACATTACAGGGCCCGACCTCCTCATCCCGTTATCCTACATTACAGACTCGGCCCGACCTTCTCCCTTCTGTGTAATCTGCTCTTCCTTTCTCAAATCGTCCCTGTGGTTGCAGTCCTCCTCTTTCTTTTTTGTTTGAGGAAAGAGGTAAAAGTCATGCTTTTTTATCTTGTTTTTTCCCCGTCCACATATGGACATAATGCATGGAAACCAAAATAATAAACTTTATACCAGGTGGTTGCAAACGTCAGGCCACACGGAGAAAAAGCATGAAGTCTTTTCTACGCACATTCACCAGTAAATACTGATGGGACCACTGACTGGCTATAGGAAGAGGTTGTAGTCACCGTGACGTGACACATTTGTGGACTACAAACTTCAAGCCCCGAGTCCTGATCCGTCGCCATCTTGTTTGTCTTTAGAAACCAGAAGGGACACGAGAGGGTTTTGTGCTAAACAAGTATATTTCCCCAAATATCGGAGTGGTAGTTTCTTAGTTGCAGCATCCATGTCAAGAGGGAGATGATGGACGCTGAAGTCTGTTGGAAAGAATGTGAGGCTGGAAGGAAAAGCAGCAACCAGACTACAGTCCCTGTGTCTAAAATAAAAGCGGGAAGGTAAACACGCCGCTGTGCTAATGAGCTGCAGCTCTCTGGCAGAAGAAAAAGACGCCGCGCACCAACAACGCTGCAAGAAGAAACAGTGGACAAAACATTTGAGTTTGATTGAAAGAGTTTGTTTGTTTCTCTACCTGCCGGTAAAAGTAGCCGACGACTTTGTAGATTCTTCCTCGAGCTCAACTTCCTGCTTCGTTTCTGAAAGTTTTCTGCTATTTCAAGATCTTAAGCGCTTAAAATGTACATGTGCTCTCTGCAGAGAGACTCGCTGACCAATCAGCTGCAGCTCGTCTTCTGCATCACGACACAGGAGAAGCTCATGAGCAGAAAAACACATTTCACTTTTCACTCAACATTTATCTACACAGGTGATCTCGTAGTTTGAGAGTGTGGAAGAGGTTTTTATGCCTCCGCCAGACAGACTTGTTGCAGTTTAAAATGTCTTCACTTCATTTTATTAATCTAATCTTCATCGTTGAGTCCAGGTGGACGTTTGAGTTAAAATTTGAACAAAATTCGCCGAAGGAGCTCCTGCGATGTCGCGTTTTTACGAGAAATCGGGGCGAAGTTCAACCTCGAGTCCGAGTGCCAAAGTAGAAGACATGTCCGCCGGTCCTGAGATATCGAGTTCACGAGAACGGACGGACGGACAACCAGAAACCAACACGACGAGCCGGAGAGAACAACGTGAAGAGGAGAAGCTTCAGGGAGGAAAGAGAGCAGAGGACATGAAGGACAAAGGAGACCAGACCAGTAAGAGAAGGAGGAGATTAAAGGAGGCGAAGGATTAAAGGCTGTAAGAGCGGAGAGATGACAAAGAAGGAAAACAGATGAAAGAGAGGAGAGGAAACTAACTCAGGAACGTCTGAAACGCTTCGAGGTAGAGAGAGAAAACGAGGAAGGCAAAGAGAGGGAATTAAAACAGAAGGTAATTAGGAGAAAGAAAATTAATAGGAAGGAGACGAGAAAAAAGAGATTAAAAAGAAAGGAGGGCAGAGCTGAGAAAACACAAGATAACGGGCGCAGATGAGAGGACAAGATGAACAGATCAGGAAGGAGGTGGAGACACAAAATACAAATAAAAAACTAAACAAGAGAAAAAGCAGCGAGGGATGAGGGGATGAGGAGGTGAAGAGGATGTCAGAGGAAGAGGTAGAAACACAAGGAGAGACTAAAAGAACAAAGCCGGGGACGGACAGAGAGGTAAACACAATCCATCACTGCTCCGCCTCCACTCTCCTGGACCAACACCTCCTCCTCCTCCTCCTCCTCCTCTTCCTCCTCCTGAATGCTGATATCAGACTCTCTGAATCACAGTTTGTCTTTTCTCTCTTTTTGTTGTGTTTTGTCTCGTTCCTCCTCCTCCTCCTCCTCCTCCTCCTCCTCCTCCTCCTCCTCTGAGAAGATCTTTCGTCACTTCTGTTTTGTCGTTCACAGCAGCTCTCTAGTGTCGGCGTTTATAATTTAGGTCTGAAAAAGAAACTGAAACTCATTTAACCATCGATTCCTTTTTAAGAGCTCGTTTCTGATCGTCAACTCTACCAGCTGGGAAACTATTTAGAAACCGTTAAGAACCTTTAACTGGTCCTGAACCAGTCTCAGTCTAGTCCTGGTCCTCTATAGACCTCAGTGTAGTCTCCCTCTGCCACCAAGCCCCTCCCTCTGCCACTAAGCCCCTCCCTCTGCCACCAAGCCCCTCCCTCTGCCACTAAGCCCCTCCCTCCCTGGATCATGCTGACGTCTGCCTTTATCTCTGCAGAGTGGCTTCATCTTTACAGTCACAGGTGGTTCAGAGCTCAAGGACGCGTTGGATGAGAGGTTGAATGAAGGAGAAGTCTCCGTCCTCACACATTCATCGTCCTCATCCTTCACTCCCATCTCTTTACCCCTGAGCATCACCTTCACACACCCTCCTCCCTCCTCCCTCCTCCACTGCTTCTATTAACCACACGACTGCTCTCCAATGACTGACTGAGCGAGATCTCTTCTTCTTGGAGCGAGGAACAGAGTGGAGAAGAGGAGCGACTTTAAGCTTCTCTTTCATAAGGATTCAGTTTCAACCCCACGACCTTTTCATCGTGGGAGAGAGGAACTCGTAGCTACAGACGACTAATAACTCCTCTGCTTCGTTACATCGCCTGTGAGGACATTTATGAAGCCATGAAACATTATTATTATAATAATAATAATAACATTACAGCTATTCATTAGAATGAAAATCTGAACTCCAGCTGTAAATTCATCCATCGGAACAAAAGGAACCTCTGAGTCTCTTCTGAACTATTCTGAATTAATAAAGTCATTTTACACGTTGATATATTCTATATTCTTGTTTCCTAGGAAACACTGTTCAAGTCTGCAATTTCTAATTAGCTTCTTTTTTTAAATAAATCATGAGCTTTTAAGCTTTTATTTATTCCGCTTCACTGAAATGAAGCTGAAAAAGAATTAATAAAAAACAGCTTCACCAAAAGGTGAAGTAAGAAGATGTAAACGCTGTTAAATGATAATAATAATAATAATAATATTAATAATCTTATGCTTCACAGGTTGGTTAAAAGACTTATTGAGTCACAATACATACAATAAATAGCACTGCAGTGTGAATGTGGTTCTTCTTTGGTATTAAAAACTTCTTCCAGGAGTTTTATGAATATTTAAAAAGAGGGTCAGACACAGTTTGTCGGGCTTCTTGTTTCACGTTTGCTTTTCCACAGTAATTTAACTGCCCGTCTATTTTCCACCACGTTTAAAGTCCTTCAACCCGACTTCCTCACACACTCTGACATGTTATTGCTTATATTACATGAATCACATTAACCACCGCACGTCTCCAGTATTTTCACCGCTGTGGAAACCAGAACTAACAAACAGACACTGAACATCTGTATGTTAACTACTCAGTCGGTACAGAAACCATATGCACGTATACATTATGATGGAGAGACCAGCGGACCTCACACTGAACACACGTCGGATGCATCTGCTCTCCATTACAGAGAGGAACCGTGAAAGATGGAGAGAAAAAGAGAGATTCAACTTCCACCGGCTCCTCAAACAAGAGCCAAAGTGTGACTGCTGGGGAACAGAGGAGAGGACGGAGGAGAAGAAGAAGGGGAGAAGATGGAGGAGAGAAGGAGAAAAAGAAGAGAGGAGGAGAGGAGAGGACGGAAGAGAGGAGGAGAAAGAGGAGAGGAGGAGAAAGAGGAGAGGAGAGGACGGAGGAGAGGAGGAGAAAGAGGAGAGGAGAGGACAGAGGAGAGGACGGAGGAGAAGAAGAAGGGGAGAAGATGGAGGAGAGAAGGAGAAAAAGAAGAGGAGAAGATGGAGGAGAGAAGGAGAAAAAGAAGAGAGGACGGAGAAGAGAAGAGGGGAGGACAGATGAGAGGAGGAGAAAGAGAAGAGGAGAGATGAGGAGGAGAAAAAGAGAGGAGAGGACAGATGGGAAGAGGTGAAAAAGAAGAGGACGGAGGAGAGGAGACAAGAGAAGAGGAGAGGACGGTTGAGAGAAGGGTGGGGAAAAAAGAGGAGAAAAAGAAGAGAGGACGGATGGGAAGAGGTGAAAAAGAAGAGGACAGAGGAGAGGAGACAAGAGAAGAGGAGAGGACGGATGAGAGAAGGGTGGGGAAAAAAGAGGAGAAAAAGAAGAGGAGAGGACGGAGGAGAGGAGGAGAAAAAGAAGAGAGGACGGAGAAGAGAAGAGGGGAGGACAGATGAGGAGGAGAAAGAGAAGAGGACAGATGGGAAGAGGTGAAAAAGAAGAGGACGGAGGAGAGGAGACAAGAGAAGAGGAGAGGACGGATGAGAGGAGGAGAAAGAGAAGAGGACGGTTGTGAAGAGGAGAAAAAGAAAAAGGAGAGGACGGATGAGAGAAGGGTAGAAAAAAAGAGGAGGACGGTTGTGAAGAGGAGATGAAAGAGGAGAGGAGATGAAAAAGAAGAGGAGAGGACGGAGGAGAGGAGATGAAAAAGAAGAGGAGAGGACGATGAGAAGAGGGGGAAAAAGAGGAGAGGACGGAGGAGAGGAAAAAGGAGGAGAGGACTCTCCTCATCCCTCCTTCCTCTGCTCAGGTAACAAACACAGGTGAGGACTCACTTCCTGTCCAGAGAGGTAGTAGGCGGCCAGCAGTCCTCCTATGAAACGAATGTTGACCTCAAACACGGACACCTCGGCATTCTGGGAAAACAAGGGAGCACAAAAAACAAACAAATTACTACCTTTGTATTTTTATGTTTTCATATGGACTTTCTGTGGGTTTATATTATTCTCTGCAAAAACTAAATCTGGATCCCAGGTGGAGACGAGGAACACAAGAATGTCAGGGAGTAAAACATCGACAACAACTCAGACTATCATCATTAAATCATCGTCACCCTGGGGTGCATCGGGGGAGGGGAGGGAGTGTCAGTAAAGAGGGACTTCATTGGGGCTGAATCTCAGTAAAATCTCCTGTTTTTCTTTAATTTAAAGAGCAATCGAGCTGCTGCTGTGCTTCTAGTGTCGTTTCCTCAGAAACTTTCCCAGAAGCCCCAGCAGCTCGGTCAGCAGGTTGCAGGTTTACGGTTATACCGATCACTTTCTAAAGCCCCAACATATGGAAAGAGATGTTGAGGCTCCGGACTCAAAGGGACCCGAGCTTTTCGCATCGGGCCCCGAGGGGACGAGGCAGACCGTCTCTTTATGGGACGTCAGCTTCATTTTTATTACGTCATTACCGTTTTATTTATTTCAGTTCTTAATTTGTTTCTTAATGTATTGGTTTTATTGTTTCACCTGTCAAGCTGTTTTATCATTTGAGCCTCTTTAGCTTTTATTATGTTTCTGTTATACTGCCTTGCTTTTGATGTCAACGCACTCTGGAAACAGGTTTTAAAAAGGTGCTAAATAAGTTATTATTATTATTATTATTATTATTATTATTATTATTATTAACACCTTCCAGTTTCGGGTGAGTGGTGGTTACCTATGTGCCCTTGACTTCTAACTAATGTGCGCTAGCAAGAGGAGAAGAGGACGGAAGAGAGGAGGAGAAAGAGGAGAGGAGGAGAAAGAGGAGAGGAGAGGACGGAGGAGAGGAGGAGAAAGAGGAGAGGAGAGGACAGAGGAGAGGAGGAGAAAGAGGAGAGGAGGAGAAAGAGGAGAGGACGGAGGAGAGGAGGTGAAAAAGAAGAGGAGAGGACGGAGGAGAGGAGGTGAAAAAGAAGAGGAGAGGACGGAGGAGAGGAGGTGAAAAAGAAGAGGAGAGGACGGAGGAGAGGAGGTGAAAGAGGAAAGGAGGAGAAAGAGGAGAGGAGGAGAAAGAGGAGAGGAGAGGACGGAGGAGAAAGAGAAAGAGGAGAGGACGGAGGAGAAAGAGAAAGAGGAGAGGACGGAGGAGAGGAGGAGAAAGAGGAGAGGACAGAGGAGAGGAAGAGAAAGAGGAGAGGACGGAGGAGAAAGAGAAAGAGGAGAGGACGGAGGAGAGGAGGAGAAAGAGGAGAGGAGAGGACGGAGGAGAGGAGGAGAAAGAGGAAGAGGAGAGGACGGAAGAGAGGAGGAGAAAGAGAAAGAGGAGAGGACGGAGGAGAAAGAGGAAGAGGAGAGGACGGAGGAGAGGAGGAGAAAGAGGAGAGGAGAGGACGGAGGAGAAAGAGGAAGAGGAGAGGACGGAGGAGAGGAGGAGAAAGAGGAAGAGGAGAGGACGGAGGAGAGGAGGAGAAAGAGGAAGAGGAGAGGACGGAGGAGAGGAGGAGAAAGAGGAGAGGAGAGGACGGAGGAGAGAGGGGTGAAAGAGGAAGAGGAGAGGAGAGGACGGAGGAGAGGAGGAGAAAGAGGAGAGGAGAGGACGGAGGAGAGAGGGGTGAAAGTCCCGTGTTTGTTGCATCCCTCCACACTGACTTTGACTCGACTTAAATATCCAGTGAGGAAAATGAAAGAAGAGTGAAAGGAGGCGTGGAGCGGCTCGGCCCGGACGGAGCGGCTCGGCCCGGACGGAGCGGCTCGGCCCGGACGGAGCGGCTCGGCCCGGACGGAGCGGCCCGGACGGAGCGGCTCGGCCCGGACGGAGCGATGACGGGACGCTCCTGAAGCTCAAGGCCGGTTTTTGTTTGGCGGCGCCCGTCCATCCCACTTCCTGTCCGTCAGCCGCTCTCACTCCTTCCTTACAGCTGAGTCACGTCTCTTCCGTTGTAACATTACAGCAAATTGTACTCGCATCACATCCACGTCACACACCTCTTCCTACTTTATTAATCTACATCTGTTAATATCCAGAACAAATGTAGGAGCCATTTTATTTCAACTGGCTCGTGTTTTTGAAATACACACATTGTATTAAAAGCTGCTTCGATGACTCGACTCTGACCTCGTTTCCGTCGGATGAGGAGGCAGCGACTACAGACGTGTCTTCTGTTTGGAGAGAGCTAAAAGGAATAAAACAGCTATGGATCCCCCCCCCCCCTTCCCCCCGAGGACAATCAATTATTAAAGAAATGAATTATGCATCGTTGATGTTACCACTGCCGTCGCTTTCACTCTTGAAAACGACAAACGTCTCCGGTGGCGTGTCGCATCAACTGTCACTAATGAGGGTGAATGCATTACTGACACGGAGCTTTCTGAAGGACGGCGTCAGCCAAAGATCCTTTACGAGGCGAGACGCTCCACTCGGTTCATTCTGTGTACGAGGCGTTACGTCTGCAGCTGTGCAAACCACAGACTGAGAGAAGTGGTGTGGTGTCACACATTGGTTAGCCTGTTTTCAAGCCTCGAGTTCGGCATTTTGTCCGTCGCCATCTTGGATTTTGGCCATAGCCATCTTGTAGGCCCGCTTAGTTAAGCCCCGCCCTAAAGCATGCCCTGCTTTATGGTCTATTTGACTATAAATGGACCTAAATGGGTTTTGCAAAATAGCATTTTAATATTATTTTATGGCATTTTAAAAGGCCGACGATTGAGATAAAGTTATTGAAACGTATTATTAATAAAAACCTATTGAGACCAACGCGTATAAAAAGACATCCGTCCCTAATACAGCAGTATCAGTCCCTTCTGTTGTATACGGTAAACCCTGCATCAGTCTGTGGTGTGTGTGTGTGTGTGTGTGTGTGTTTGAGTCCGAAGCCGAACACAAGGTCGGGTTTAAATATTTCACCAGAGCAGGAATAAAAACGTGCTGAAAGCGCTTGAAGACCGAAAAAAGAAAAAACTTGTAATCCAGGCGACACCGGCTGAAATATCAAAATCTGCAATGACTTGTCAAGACGGAACACAGCAGACATGACAACTTGTGGAAAAAGATGATGAAGTCACGGGTATTTACTCTTCACTCTCCGGCGCGCTCCCTGAGGTTCATTGAAGTTAATGACGGGTGGAGAAAAGTAAAAACCAAATGCACGGAGGAAAAGAAGCCGTGGTAGAAGGGAAACTTTGTGGGAAGCGGAGGACGTGGCCGTGAGCCAATAAGTCGGTTTCATGACTTGATGTTCACGTGATAAATATAAAGAGGGATCACCATCACATCACAAGTACGGGAACCTCATCGATCCCAACCGGGGAGTCTTCACAGAGTACGACGACAAAAACTACAATCTCCAAGAGAGGAATCCTCCTTGAAAGGAGGCGGACAGAGTGAACCTCACAGTGTCGTTCAGACCAAAGTCCTGAAGTGGAAAAGAGCACAAAAAAAAGGCCAATCTGTCTCTGACGGACACACACGCACGCAAAAACAGTCACACACACGGTCACACAAAAAGGGGTAAATCTGGCTCTGACACACACACACACACACACACACACAGTTAAGGTCGGTGTAAAGTGATTAAACGTGAGTAAGAGTGATGTCTTTAATCTCCTCCATGAGGTCCAGGCCTCCTCCCCGCCTCACGTGTTCAGGGCTGAACAAACCTCTGGTGCCGGGCTCAATAACGCTACACCATTACACGCTACACCGCTACACGCTGCCCGTTACACCGCTACACGTTACACCATTACACGCTACACGTTACACCGCTACACCGCTACCCGTTACACGTTACACCGCTACACGTTACACGCTGCCCGTTACACCGCTACCCGTTACACCATTACACGCTACACGTTACACCGCTACACCGCTACCCGTTACACGTTACACCGCTACACGTTACACGCTGCCCGTTACACCGCTACACGTTACACCGCTACACGTTACACCGCTACACGTTACACCGCTACACGTTACACCGCTACACCATTACACCATTACACGCTACACCGTTACACCGCTACACGTTACACCGTTACACCGCTACACCGCTACACGCTACACCGTTACACCGCTACCCGTTACACCATTACACGCTACACCATTACACGCTACACGTTACACCGCTGCCCATTACACGCTACACGTTACACCGCTACCCGTTACACGTTACACCGCTACACGTTACACGCTGCCCGTTACACCGCTACACGTTACACCGCTACACGTTACACCGCTACACGTTACACCGCTACACGTTACACCGCTACACCATTACACCATTACACGCTACACCGTTACACCGCTACACCGTTACACCGTTACACCGCTACACGCTACACCGTTACACCGCTACCCGTTACACCATTACACGCTACACCATTACACGCTACACGTTACACCGCTGCCCATTACACGCTACACGTTACACCGCTACCCGTTACACGTTACACCGCTACACGTTACACGCTGCCCGTTACACCGCTACACGTTACACCGCTACACGTTACACCGCTACACGTTACACCGCTACACGTTACACCGCTACACCATTACACGCTGCCCGTTACACCGCTACACCGTTACACCATTACACGCTACACGTTACACCGCTACACCGTTACACCGTTACACCGCTACACCGCTACACGCTACACCGTTACACCGCTACCCGTTACACCATTACACGCTACACCATTACACCGCTACACCATTACACCGCTACACCATTACACGCTGCCCGTTACACCGCTGCCCGTTACACCGCTACCCCGCTACCCGTTACACCGTTACACCGCTACACCGTTACACCATTACACCGCTACACGTTACACCGCTACACGTTACACCGCTACACCGTTACACCGCTACCCGTTACACCGCTACCCGCTACACCGTTACACCGCTACACCATTACACGCTGCCCGTTACACCGCTACACGCTGCCCGTTACACCGCTACACGTTACACCGCTACACCGCTACACCATTACCCGCTACACGTTACACCGCTACACAATTACACGCTGCCCGTTACACCGCTACACAATTACACGCTGCCCGTTACACCGCTACACGTTACACCGCTACCCGTTACACCGCTACACCATTACCCGCTACACGTTACACCGCTACACAATTACACGCTGCCCGTTACACCGCTACACCGTTACACCGTTACACCATTACACCGTTACACCGCTACACCGTTACACCGCTACCCGTTACACCGCTACCCGTTACACCGCGGGCGTGGAGAGCATCGCTCCCTATGAGCCGGGAACGACCCGCTCTGAGTAAAGAGCCGGCTCCACGGTTCATGAACGTGAGAGCAGCCTGGATGCTGCCCTGATGCATGCTGGTTATAAAAAGGTGCCGCCCCTCCCTCGTTAGTCTCCTCCTCGTATCTCTCCCTGCTGTGTAACCGGAGCTTCTCCTCTTCTCTCCGGCTCTCATTACTCCAGTCACCTCCTCCGTCGTCTCATATCCTGTCATTGTTATTGCATTTGTAATACTCTCAATAATCCGCCACCTTTTTTTTTCCCCGTCAATGAGGCACGAATCTCATGTTGTTTCATTACAGCGGATATTTCAGGTGCCGCTTTGCGAGAAAAACCTGAATGTTTCTATTTAATGAATCTAAATGTTGCCGCTGTCAGGTGAAAGTGTGCCCACGTTCCCATAACTTCCACTTTGATCGTTCTCTTCCCACACATACAAATATCCCTCTTTTTCTGCATCCCACAATGCATTTCATCTCTTTTAATTACCCACTCAACCGTTCTTCATCTCAGAATTTCAGCAGAACCATATTGAAAACTGATCATATCTGACTTGTAAAAGATTACACCTGCATTCCTGCACAGGAAGACGCTTTCAGCACCTCGTTTATCCCATTTCCTGACAGATTCACACCTTTGCTTTGTGCAACTGAACACAGTTTACATTCAGCGTGACTTACACGTGCCAAAACGTGTTCCCAGCTTCCGCACCGAGTACAGAAGTAATAATATATGTTCCAATCAACACGTACTTTGAACGTCATTCTCACCCAACGTCTCCGATCAGAGACCCTCCCTTCAGCATCGTCTCCATATTGGGACTTTTTCTGTATTCTGCCTCCGGTTGGGTCGTTATCTTTGTATAAATCTTTCTGTTTTACTGGCAATGACCTTTTCACGAGTCTAGCAAAGGTCTTGAGGAGTGTGGTGAGGTAGTAAAGGACTAGTCTGTGATCTTTCCTTGAAGCGGTTATGGATGCTTAATGCATACGGTCGGCTCTCCGATACTCTGCATCCTCGTCTTTTAATGTACTCCACTTCAACTATTCTGTGTGTTTCACGTCGTGTATAATGAATGTTTTATGTTCCCAGGCGTCAGCTAACGATCTAGTTATAAACAAAGAGGTGAAAAGGTCGAGCTGAGAGGGAACGTGTCTAACTTACTCACATTATACTGTTTGTCTGGCTACGTCTCCTTCAAAAGCCTTTTAGTAAATAAAGGAAAGTCTTTTCTCATCCAAACCCTCCGTCCTCAGTCTAATGAATCTTTCCTTCTTCTTCCTCCTCTATCTCTCGTCACCTCCTCCGTTCTCTCCCTTCATCCAATCTGACCCTTTCTCTCTCTCTGTCCTCCATCCCAAATTCCTCCCGGCATCCCTCTCCTTTTCCCGCCGCTCGATCACAGTGATCCTGAGGTTAATTAGCCCTCCAAGTGTCGGCGGTTTGATCCCCTCTGCTACCCGCTAGCTGCCCTGTGATTGCTTCTGCAGGGGGACTAACGGGCTCAGGAGTCAGAAAGGAAGAAAAGAGGAGGAAGAAGAAAATAGAGGAGGCACGGACAGAATAATGATTTTTTTTATGATAATGATAAACGTTTTTTAGGGGAGAAAGGAAAGGAGGGATGGCAGCTCAGCAGAAAGGAAAAGGGAAGAGGAAATGTAGAACAAAAGGAGAGAGGAAGAGACGAGGGAAGCTTAGTTAGCGGTGAATAAAGGAGAGACATAAAAGGTGAACAGAAGATAACGGAGAGGTGGATGAAGAGAGAGAGAGAGAGAGAGAAGGCACAGAGGGCAAGAAATGAAGTCAAAGGAAAACACTGATAATGACGGAGGATCAGGATGGAGGATGGACAGAGGGTAAAAAGATGAAGAGACACAGCAGATGATGGATAGAGGGAGAGATAAAAACAGTGTGATTGTCAAATGTAATGAAAGAGGAGAAGAGTGAAGACAATAAACACTACAAAGAGGTTATGAAAGAAAACAGAGGGAAGGAGTGACAGTAAAGAGGATAAAAGGAGGGATGAAGAGGCTGGTAACAGGAAAGGAGGACGGGAACAGAGGAATACGTGAGTCTGACAGAGAAGAGAAGAGCTAGTTAACCAAAAGGAGTGAAAGGTAGAAGGAAGAGGACGGAAAGAGAGGCGAGGGGTTATCAGTGTCTGAATGTTATTGGTTTAATGATTTAGAGGAAGAGATGAACATGTGACGCCTCCTCCTAGCGACACCTCGCCTACACGTTATGCTGCAGAAGAAGAAGAAATGGAGGCGAATCATTTCCATCGCAGATATTTGTGTTTTGATTTGGTCTTCGGTGAGATTTGACCGATCTGGATCATCTCGTTGATGATGTGCTGCATCGTTTAAGGTCCGATGGCCATCGCTGGTTTCAGAGTCTTCATTTTCCCAATCGTTGGTACTAAAAAGGCGATTGCGCCGTTGACCATCGTAGACCTGGTCCAAAGTCAACGGTGGAGAACTTTCAAGCTTTTTAAAAAAAAGAGGTGAATTATTCAGATAGCAGCTCAAAGAAGTAACACAATCAAAACAAACTGATTAAATAAATGCGACCCCTTTGCCGTCATCAGCGAGCCAGACGACCAAAGTGATTGGCCAGACGACGCACTCGGCTATTGACCTCGATGAGATGATTTCTTCTGAGTGTGTTTTCGCAGCAGGCGGGTAATCAAACGGAGCCCCTTAAGAGACGCCGACGTTCGTCCAACTCCGAGTCCGTCCAACGCTTAGCGTGAGAAAAGGACGTTTGGGTACCCACCACTCCGAAGTCCAGATTCTGCTCGATCCACTCCTGGCCGTCCTTGAACTCGTCGTGCAGACCCATGATGTAGAGCGTGTCCAGAGCGTCCACGATGGTCGCTCCCAGCTGGGAGTTGCCTGCACGAAACACACAGGACAAACAAAACAGGAACATGAGATTCGGTATGAAAACCATGAATTACGAGAGGACGACTCGTCACAAAACATGACGTCGCCCGTTGGTTTGTGGACCGAAGTTTTGAAACCTTGAGTTCAATAATTTGGCCGTTGCCATCTTGGATTTTTGCAACCAGTGAACAGGAAGTGACGTAGAGACGCGCTGTATACGTCCCTGGTGTCGACCGCCAATCACCTTGTAGCCCCGCCCTAAAGCGTCCCCTGCTTTAAGGTCCGTTTGACTCTAAATGACCATAATTTACTAAATGAACATCATGCTGTATTGAAGAAGAAGCCTGGTCATACATATTATAAATCTGTGCAACGTTATCCTCCTTTGACCAAATAAAGACTGAGCACATTCTGTAAATCAGTCCGTTTCTTTATGAATCATCCATGTTGTTCTATGCTATTTCTGACTCTCTTGATTCTAGTTTCTGTTTATTCTGTCTTCCTCTCGGCTGTACAAAGGAGGAGAAAGACACACTGGTGTTTGGATGCTTCGTTAAGTTACAGCTGACCAGACTACCACTCCCCTCTTCAGCATCCTGGAGGGCCGGCAGGAAG